>VWPU01020180.1:0-17830 GCA_013398955.1 Callaeas wilsoni
CTCGCAGCCCCGCCCCCGCCTGCCCCGCACGTCCGGCGCAGCGCCCCCTGGCGGCCCGGGCCGGCCCCGAGCGCAGGTTGTGGGTCCCGCCCCCTCAGCGGCCCGCGGGGCTCCCCCTGTCTGAGGGTGCTGTGGAACACGGGAAGAGACGCTCCCCTCGGAAAGGCGTTTTTCAGTCGAAGAATTACGAAATCAATTAGATTAGAAAACACTCTGAGATAATCGAGTCCAAGCTGTGACCAAACCACCGCATCAACCAGACCATGGCACTATCACATCCCGTCTTTCCTTGAAGGCCTCCAGGCATGGTGACTCCACCACCGCCCTGGGCACCCCATTCCAATGTCTAATCGCCCTTTCTGTGAAGAAGGTCTTCCTAATGCCCAACGTAAAACTAAATACTGCAGGCATTGGTGCAGATGCACTTCAGCTGGGCTACAGACACTGCCCCTAAGGCAGTCATGCCGTCTGCAGGCACACCTCTAAGGAGCCTGGTCTAACGCCCTTTCCCCTTCAAACCTCCCTTCTTTCCCTCTCCCAGGGCCTGACTCCTACCAAAGTGCTGCATCCTCACCTTGCAGCAGGGCAGGAAGACATTTGTCCAGCATACACTTTTTTAAGTCTTCAGACTTACAGCAAGATAACAACATCACCATTTTTGGAGCCCCCCCCATTTTCTCTCAATACATAGTGTTACCAAAGCCCTGGCATGCCTATCCCCACCACAGGATTTGTTGTAGGTTGCAACACCTAAAAAGCCAGAACTATTAGGGTTTACAGAGAGAAAAACAACACAGCAGGCCCTGGGTGCGCCACAAGTCTCTCACAGATTTAAATTTCAACTTCCACATTCACCTATCTTTATAGGTCACCAGTTCTCCTCAAGTGCTGGCTTTTCAAGCTTTCCCCTTAGACACGCACATCCCAAAAGTCACATGTCATTTAGAAAGGGACAGATTAGGGAAGGAGTTTAGACACTGCTCTCAAGAAAGGACAAGAGGAGTCCTCTTCCTAGAAACACCATGGGCTCCAAAGATGATGAGGGGACTGGAGCATCTCTCAAGGAAAGGCTGAGGGAACTGGGCCTATTCAGCCTTGAGAAGAGATAACTGAGAGGGGACTTCTTCATTGTCCATAATACTTGAAGGGAGAGCGTCAGAGAAAGGAGCCAGGCTCTTCTCTGAGGTGCCAAGCAATAGGACAAGAGGCAACAGGCAGAAATGCACAGGAAGTTCCGGTGGCACATGAGGAAGAACTTCTTTACTGTGCAGGTCACCACACACTGGAATGCATTGTCTGGAGAGTCTCCCTGATTGGAGATATTCAAGAACTGTCTGGATACAATCCTCTGCCACATGCTCTAGGAGGTCCCTGCTTGAGCAGGGAGGTTGGACCAGATGACCCACTGTGGGGGTCTTTTCCAGCCTGACCCATCCTGTGACTCTGGGTCTCTACTGCAGAAAAACTGCAGGAATGAAATAACCCAGGCACTCAGCCATGACTCATGATGAGCATGCATTTGGGCTGGTATTTTCAAGAGGCTGCATTAATTCTTCAGTCTCCGCTGTCTCCCTGACAGTTAGTGAGCCAATGGCAGCATTTGGCTATTCTTGGAAAACCAGAAGACAGAAGTTACTGACTCAAAGCAAATGTATTTCATCTATTTTTTGTTTTCCCAGTGAGAAAGTAGGGAGAAGGGATGGACGCAAAACCTCAACCACAATGGCTCTCTCCCCACTATAAAAAAATAAACCTCTTTCAGATAGTGCATTTTCAAATACAAAACTGGGAGCAGTATTTTACAAAAGAACATTTTTTCACTCTGTCAAACAGGATTGAGATATTAAAGGAAATAAAGATGGGGGAAGGGAAAAAACTGACAGTGAAAAACTACAGAGGATTATCATGGATGAGGAGGGGGAATTCTCTTTATCCTTTTGCATTAAAGCCAAGCATGACAAGCCTCACCAGTTATAGTATGGTAAGAAAAAATAAAACAAACCTGTTTCAACTGCAACATTTGCCAAAATACCATTAAAAACTAAAATTATAAATATAGCTGTTAAAAGATGAACTTGTTAGATTGTGTTATCCATATATACTTTGATACTGTGATGATCAGGATTACGAAGTGTTAGTTCTTTCAGCAGCTGTTTTATCAATGTTACATAAAAGCTGTTCACCTTCACAAAGGGACGTAAGAGGGATAACATTCATTAATAACATGTCTGAAGGCTACAGTAAATGCTTTAGAAACCTTTATGCTCCTGTTTAGGAGCCTTTGATTAAATCAGGATAGATTAGCCTCAGCATCATAATGATTCATATTAAACAGTGTGTAAGAGGCTGGATGCTGTGGAAGCTTCGAGCTGTTTCCCCAGCCCCACTCCTAAAAGTTGTTGGACCATTGGACCAGCCATGATGCTATAAAGGCTTGGGGGGTATTGCATGGGGGCAGAGGGGGTGGGGGATGTGTGTGGAAGTTAGAAGCAAAAAATAACCAGAGGAAACAAAACATAATAATAGGTGTGTATATATATATATATTTACATAAAATATGAGTAAAATTACAGACTCAACCCAGATCCAAAACAGCAAAACCTAGTTCCACACAGTTCAAGTGCACTTCATCATGGGAGGATCTAGTCTGCCTCCAGTAAAATAAGGAAGAGGGCATCACGTGCTTGAGAGGACAATTAAGATTTCATTGTTCAGCTATTTAAATACAGACAGACTGAAAACATTAGGACACAAGAGGGGGAAATAATATTACTGGAATCCATCCATGCCCAAAGGTAAAATTGATAACAAGTCTGCTTGTAGGCATCATTAACAAAGCAAGAAAAAAATAAATTATTAGCTTTCAAGGGGAAATAAACAATTGGCACCTAGATAGAAAGTAACAGCAGTAGATTCAAAATATACATGCCAACAAATAAGGATCTTATCATCTGCACTGTACTTCAGCCTTACAGTATTTCTTTAGGATGGGTACAGGAAAACAGTTTGGTCTAGAAAAAACAGAGCATGACAATTTATTAGATAAAATATTTAAGAGAGTGGACATTAAATCAAGTGATTTGAGACCAACCAATGCATGCTATTACAAGAAAAGGAAGTTAATCAAAACAGTAATAAAACACAAACTTATCACAAAAATGCTTCAACACATTGCTATTTCTAAGAATAATATTGCGGCACGCTTTGTACCATTAGAAGTACAATAGTCTGTCATCTTCTCATTCAGGGGAATGAGGTTCTACACTTTCCCTCCAGACATCTTTCACGGGACACCCAAAATTACCATTTTAAAATTAATTATCAAGAGAATTCCTAATTTTTATGAGAACATAACTCATAATTAGGACAAGAGGTGAAGCAGAAAGTTAAAAAGAGTATTTTGCCTAAATTGGACAAAACTTATTATGCCCAGGAAAAAAAGCTTATGGCTTGAAAATTTTTGCTACAGTAAATCATGACAGTATGATACCAAACTGTGAGTAGCTAATAAAACACTCAGCAGAAAACAAGAAAAGCATAAATTTACTCGCTTTACAGTTATGAGGGTTAGCACTTCTCTCTGTGCCGGATAAAGTATTTATTCTTAGATGAAGATTGACAAACTAGGCCTTGCTGGCTCCCTACCAACTTTTACATATGCCTTCCTATTGATCTCTTGACTTGGGATCTGTCCTTAGGCAGCAGCATTTCAACCCCAATTTTTGCATCCTGCTGATGCATACCACTCTATGTGAACTGCATACAGCATCCAAAGCAACAACTTTGGCAAGAAAAAAAGGCAAGAAAAAGACAAAAGTCAATTTTGTATATAATTGATCAGCCTAGGAGAAAAGTGCACCTACTTTTTGCTTTTCTGAAGAAACAATAGTAAAATGTATACTTGCTACCAAGGAATTAAACCTTCATGTAATTTTATGTCTTGACTTTTTTTTCCCCTACCATTCTCTATAATTACAACACAGTTAGAAAAGGTTTTATCTGAATTTGAAACATTGTCATAAATAGTGGTGATGTGTTTTATTTTCTGATCTTATATGAGAATTAAGAAGTAAGATATTTATAAGGGAGAGAAAGCAGAAAGTCATTCTACAATAATATTTGCTAGCCTAGTTTCACTGTAAGATAGCTAATTTTCTTATAAAACCTGTCAAGAAGTTGTTCTAGGTTAACTTTTAATTACAGTAGAGTGGTTTTTAGCAAACACAGGCCTCTACTTTACACGTTGCCATGACATCAGTATCTGACAGCAGCCTATCTGCCATTTGCACAGGTTTTAAACAAACTTCTAAGCAAGAACCAGATCCTCTCACAGACCCCACTTAACTTCTAGAAGTCACACCAGATTCAGCCTTGCACATTAAGGGATTGCTATGAAATAACTTCACAAAATCTAGTCCTGTATATTACCCTGACTCTCAACTAGAATATAGCCTTTAGAAACAACAAGAAAAATGTGCCTATTCTCTAGTGGTTTAGTACCGACCAGAAAGGTTCCACAGCAGGAGACATCCTCTCCGTGATGTGCTGGCTTACCACAAACATCACGTAAAGCAGCCCCAGCTATATGGCAAGCTACTGTGGAGAGTCCACACCCACCTTTATTGCAGAGCCACACCACCAATCACACTCCCAGATCCACCTGTGCTTGCAGGATACGCCCTGCCCAGCACCTTGTGGGAAAGGCCAAATTATTCCCTCTCAGTGTGGGAGAACATCGCTCTTACCCTCACAACAGAAGAAAGAGGAAGAAAGGTTTTGGTCTGGGTTTTTTAAAATTTTTTTTTAAACTATCACTGTGACTAATACAGCTCTTCTGATTACCTCACAGTGCTACTGAGGAGGAGATAATTCACTGGGTGGAGGATGCTAATTACTCATCTGCAAACAGCTGAACTGTGGAGTCCATAGTCCCACTAATCCTGCCCTTGCAGTTTATCTCAGCTGCCTGCTGCACCTTTTGAGTATGTAAGCTCTATTCATGCACTGTCTGAGCCCTGTGGTTTTCTCAAGACAAAATAAGAAGACCAAAGCAAGAGTCTTTCCGAATAAGAGCACTTACATAAGTTTCTTATTGTCAGGGAGTGCTGAAAGGGGGAAACTGTTTAAAATAGATCCACACAGACAAAGAAGTCCTGTGACAGCTAATGAAAACAAATTCTCACCAACTTGTTGATAGCAGCTTTCTGTAAGTTGCCACTCGAACAATAGTATCTTCAATTCCATTCCTTTTATTTCATGTTAGAATTTGTATTTATGCATCTTTCTGCTGTACACTTTTAACAGCTATGTAGGCCACAGTGTCCCTATCCTAACTTCTTGCAGCTGCTTCAGCATGGTTGAAAAATTAAGCAAAATGGCTTAATAGTCCCATTGCTGGAGGAAGAGTGGAGTTTTAACATGGATTTTCCTCCTAAAAATAGCTCTGTTGGTGCTTCTTACAAGAAAATTGTAGGGGCATCATGCACTTTTACATTAAAGGACCTAATTGTGTGAACGTGTCCATATAGAAATCACAACCAGAAGCATCATCAGTGTCCCAGTGACCGTGAGGTCTCTCTGAAAAAGAGGAATTTGCTAGCATTGCTGGTACATGAATTGCCTAAAAATGCCATGGAGATGAAACATAATAAACAAGGCTAAAATTAGAATATCCAAACACTCAGCTGACAGTATTTTAGCAGCATTTATACCACATTCTTTAAAGTACAGCACAGTGGTGCCTCACTGTAAGAGATTTCTACCAAACAATGATTCGTGATGTCACTGGGATAAATTGCAATTTAAGATCTTTTTTTGCAGTTAAAACTCTCTGTCTGAATACAGAGCTCCCATAGTATGATAATGAGCCCCTAAGAGCATCTTCTCAATTTTGAAGGATTTCCTCTCTCTTATGGCTCTTCTTAGCCATTTTTCTAAGAAAGTTCAGCCTTTTGAATTGGTCAGTCCCTGCCTAGGAAACAGTTCTGGTTTAAAGTACATTGCCAGAGGCAGAATTACAACATATATTAAATGACTATCAATTTCAGGGTCCTGAAAAGAGGCAAAAATTAGGAACTCCAAGGAGGAAATGTGGGCAGAGTTTGGACAATAATGTTAAGGCACCTGGCTTATAACAGGGAACTGTGGAAATCTGTGGAATAACTAGTGGCACTGCAAGGTGAGAGTGTTGAAGTGAATATAACTCAAAATTTCATGCAATTGCATTTCTTACAAGGATTTGCTTGGGAAAATTAGTCGAGAGGTCCTGCAAGTCTTAGCAGTTTCCCTAGAACTTTCTTGGATTTTAAGTTCATTCTGAATAATTAGAAAAGTAGCTTCATATTTCTGTCTGATTTCAACTCCTTTCCTAACTGTGTATGTAAGACTCCTCACTGAATACAGCCTTGTCTGAAGTGGAACATGGCAGTGACTATGTGCTTTAGTAGGAGGTGTGAAGAATAATTTTGACATTCAAGACTATTGGAAACAGTATGTAATTCATTGCCTTGAGATGGAACGTGGCCATAGTTAACAACCTGAAACTGAGAAAAGAACTGCAGAATCTCAGTTTTAAATCCCTCTTGGAAGGTAGCATCTCTAGTCATACAGTGCTTCAGTGCCAATATAGGTCGGTCACAGAAGAAGCAGTGCTATTTTTTAAACAACCAAGGTTTAAATTCCCAGAGATGTTGCATGATTTATATTGGCAAGGAAGCTCAGCTGCCTCACAAGATCTGCCCATTCCTGTACTCTTCTTTCTGTTCTCTGGAGGGCTCCCAGATAAATATTCAGCAGGTCAGACCTGCTTAGTGTAGAAGAACAGATGAAATCATGCCTTGAGGTGTTGTGAATACTCTTTTTTGTATTTGCTTGAATTGGCAGTGCCTGGAGGTATAGTTGACAGATTTCAGAATGCGAAAATTATTAATCTGGGGGTAGTGCCCTGAAATGCTGCCACTGTATGGCAGATCTAAAGTAGCTTGTGTTCCAGCAACCCTTTAAAGAGCTATTTAGAAATAAAACCCATATGAGCTACCCAATGAGTAACATTTGCTCTCCTAGACAATTGTTTCTTCTTCTCTAGGCCATGTTTTCACTAAGCACAAGCTGAAGAAAGCCATCATCCTACAGTTGCATCGCTTCATGAACTAAATAAAATCGAACATAAATACAGCAGAATGATGGAAGGCTGAAGGAGGTGTGATGAGAGTTTTCTTAGAGAGGACATATGGCCTTTAAAGAAAGGGTCTTTGGCAGCCAGCCGGAGATGGCACAAGCATTCATCAAGGAAACAACAGCAGCAACAAAGGACTTCTCCTTCTTGTGCTAGCTGAATAGATTTGTTACAGCTATTCAGTGGGCAACTGGTTTTGGCCTACCTCCAAAAACAGCCTTCCATGTTAAACTGATGTGGGAGGAAGCTTTTAGTGTAAAAGAAACCCATAGCTATAGAGAAACACATGCACACATTCGACTTGTCTCTCCTTGCAGCCTCTGCCTGCAGCCAGCTCTTTGCTGTAACCCAGTAAGGCAGTCCCCGTGAACAAAGAGCACACGTACCCGTATGTATGGACCCGTGTGTTCATGCACATACATAGATACACCACAGGTTCTGAGACAGCATCATTTTTCATGCAAATCTTCTTTCAGCTGCGTGATCTGATAGTCTTCAGCCTCTTCTTACATCAGACTGGGTTTCACTTTTTATATTTATCCTTGTGTCCGTGAGGTCTGACATCAGAATTCTTTACCATACAGGTAAAGCCTGATGATGCTCATCATGAGCAGTGTCACAATAGCACGAGATTGAGTAGAGAACTATGTGCAGCCAAGAAAAGTGGACTTAGAAATAGATGATCTCTTTGCAAATCAAAGTTATCTATTAAGTGGCGCTGATACTAATGCATATTGGGTATATTTTTTAATCTGGATGAAAGCAACCTGCAAAGAAGGTATCCTTAATTTCTTTGTATAGATGTTAAAACTGTTACAAATAGAGTGATCTGCCCTGGGTCGTGATGTAAATCATTGGCAAATCCAGCATGTGGATCTCCCAAGTCCTGATCCATTAAACAGAGTTATGTTTTATATGAAGAATATCTGCACAAACTGTCACAGCTTCTCCAGAGTCAGTGGTAGACAAGTGAGTTTTTCCTTGGTTCAAAGGCAAGGCAGTGGGATGAAACTAAGGCTATTCTTTGTCTTATACCTATTAATCCCATGAGAGTGTTCCCTAGGTCATATCAGGAGCAGATAATGACCAGCACAGTAGTGGTGAAGTTCACAGGTCAGAGAATTGGAGGTGGATGAATTCCAGATCTCAGCCAGTCTAAAGGGTTTTCTACAAACATTGCTCATTTGTCCATCCCTTCTGTGGAAAAACCCACAGGATACTCTCTGAGAAGGTGCAAGCCTTTGAAGAGTTTCTTCCTGATATTTTGCTCAGAAATGAGGGAATTTACCCATCATGGAACAGCCTGTAAATCCCTCATGGCAGATCCTTAGGAATTCTCAGGCATCCAGAAGATGCCTGTATTTCCCAACACCGCTTGCATGGGTGCCTCGTGCAGCTGCTATGTTCTTCACTCCAGAACACTGTCCATATTAATAGCACTAGTCTTGGTGCATTCTTTATTGGTCTGCAGCATGGAAAGATATATTCAATCCTTTGGAAAGTGCTTGACGGATTAAGCAATGAAAAATGATCAGGGAGAAATCTATTAGAAAGCAAAGGAATTAGTTGTAGGTGTAGAATGCTGATGATAGTTGTATATTTCTGACCACATCTGCTAGGGAAACATATAACCTTCAGGTTTTCATAGGCCTTTCCAGAACAGTGGTGACTGCAAAATGGTCTGGAAATACTTTTCTGGAGACAAACAATGGAAATGATCTAACATTAAAAATAACCTAAAGGCAAAAAAATCAGCAACCACTTTGAAACAAAGGAAGGGTGGAGTAAGCAATCCTTTTGGAGAGACTTATATTCTGTTTTGTGCTGCTTACTGAACCCAGAAATGCTAGTGAAGGTTGTGTCAGAAATCTGTAAACTATATGCCTATAGCTGTTATGTACAGTGTTCTAAACATTATAGAAATTAGGGATTCTGTTATGAAATTTACAGTAGTTAAAATTAGTTTTGGAGCAATTTATCTTTTTGCCATTGTTTCAGCATGTGCTGTGACATGAAAAGAGGAAGTTTTGTTGCAAACAATATTTTAACCACAAAAAGATATTTCGCAGTAGAACAAGTATTCCCAAGATTTAATTCACTATTGAGTGTTACACAAATCATAGGAAAAACAGTTTCACTCTGGTAACAACAGAATTAAGTACAGGTGGCCAAAGTAATTTGACTCGTGGACTTCATTTTGAATTTTTTCACAGTTAGGTTGTACCAATGCAACTAAATGCTTTCTTGTAAATCTTTGAATGACATATGATGGAAAACAAGCAAAACATTTTAGAATTTTTTTAAGTCAAAGCTTCAGGTATAATTTTGAAAGCTCTAGATTGAAAAGCATCTTTATTCACAACTATTACTTCGACTGACATCAGGAAAACTGTGCATATCTCTGCTTTTCTTTTAATGCAGGAAGTGTCTAGGATCTGAATCTTACAAGTAAACAGTTCAGTACTTATAATTATCCAGCTTTTCACTGGCCTCCGTTCTGCCTTTCTTCTTGGAACAGATCTAAACAACACATACTTTCTCAAAAAGACTTCTATGTGACTGGCAGGCCTGGTAGGAGCTTCTGTCAGATGCTATTCTCGCTAGCTAATTTCATCCCCTGGTTCTGTGTACCTCATCATATCACAAACTTTGAGACAAGTGCTTAGATTGTCAGATTTGCTCATAAATACAACAGAGAAATTATGAGGGACTGAGTTTAATGGAGTGATGGATGAATATCAGCTCCAGGCTAGAAATGTTTAGAAGGAGGAGGACTGATGTCTCCAGAAAATCCATCAAATTGAATTAGCTAGAGTGACCGTCAAGGAAATTCAGTAGGAGGTGGCTGCACAGTCTGCATGTGTGACCTTGTGTAGTCTTCAGGAAAAGATTTCATTACTGAAAGCTTGTCCTTTATGGTGACACCTCACCTTTTCCCCACCAATGACATAGCAATGGCCATTGTGTTTGTGACCCACCTTTCTTTCTAATATTCTCGATACAAAATAATGGATAGAAATGAGCCAAGAGTTAGTCAGTCTGACGGTACAAACCTGAACAACTGTCACATTCTCTGAATCCATCAGCAGCAGAGCTGAGGAAAAAGACCGAAGTCCTAGATGTGCATGTGCAGTTACAATTGAACTAAGACTATTCAAAGTTCAAGTGAAAGTTAGTTAACCTGCCTCGCCTCCTGCAGACGTTTTAAGAAAAAGAAACAAGATTACATCCATAATGCATGTGTTTCTTTCCTCTCACTCTTACATCACCCTTAGGGTTTGTAATGGCAGCCCTAAGATCGACAGAAGGTTAAAAAGTGTAAACTGGAGAACAGGTAAGAACTGAAATTAACCCCGGTTTCTGAGCATAAAAGACCTTGTTTGAGGGTGAAGCTGGAGAAAAGGTAAGAGTAGTATGAAGCATGGACCATAAAAAGGTGTCTTCCAAGTATTAGGTGTTTGGTTAAAAACCAAAATAGGTGTTTAAGGGAGCCTGTGGACCTAAGTCTTCCAAACTACCTTGTGGACCTAAATGAGGCTGAGTTTGGTGGTGTTATTCATAATAAAATGCAGCTAAGGAGAGTTGATGCTTCTACTGAAGACAACTGTAACATGGTTTCTTATATGTGCTAGGGGATTACTTGATACAGTTCTATTTTCAGTGCTCTACCTCTGGCTAGGCTTACTGGTTGTGGGATGTAAGCAGGGCCTGGCAAATTCCCTCCTGGATGGTGCTAACTTCACCAGATGAAGTGCTCATGAGCGGAATGACTCACTACCTCATTTCTTCACTATTACACAACTTGCTTTTTTCCCACAGTAGGGTTTTCTTCCACATTTCTTTCTGTGATTTTTTTTTTCCTTTTAGTAAAAGCGCCTGCCTTTATCATGATTTCACCCTGAAACAGGCAAGGGAATTCAGTAATGCAACCTGGCAGGGTGTCAAAAGTCCATTTTCTCAAGAGGAACAGGAAAAAGGTAATAATGGTTTGAGGAACTGGAAAACAAATACGTCCTATGTAGACTACAATTGGTTCATCTAAGCGAACAAAAACAATGAGCTCTGAGCCCTGAGGAAACAGCGCAAGGCTCCAGCAAGGCCGAAAATAGCCCGGAGGAGAATCCCTCCGTTTTTAAGCGCGGAGTGGCCGGAGACGCTGCGGGGCGGCGGCGGGCGGGACCGCGGGCTCCCGGCGCCCCCCGCAGGGCTCCAGGGGCTTCACCGCCACCTCAGCGGGCAAAATCTTAGCTCCCACCAGCAGTGGAGCTGCAAGAGTTATGGTCGAGCAATAGATACGTGCAAAAATTCTGTCATTCATACACTGACCAATCTTATTCTTACCGGCTCTTTTAGCAGCATAGTTTGGAGGGGAAATACGACACCACGAGAAAGAAGAAGGAGTGTATCCTTCATAAGTTAGTTATGTTATCTTTTGAAAACTGCTCAGGTACCAATTAGACTCAATGACACTGACCAGTCTGTAGTCTGGGACTGAACTGTCTAGGCTCAGTCCATGAATCACATTTCCCTTGTCCTACAAAAGCTACAGACTGAACTGTACAGTGCCTTGATGGTGTGCAGAACCAAGCTCACTAATTAAGACCACCACTTTGAGAAAGAAAATAATGTAAATAGATAACACAAATCAATTCTGGATTGTAAAGGCAGACATCTTGACATGATTTCAACCCTGTAACATGAAATCCCTGCTCAGTGCATGTCTCTGGCTGTCTGTGGATCTGATGCTGCCAGTACTGAGAGATAGCATCACAATAAAAACATGATGTGTCTCTGTGCCCACACTTAACTAAAAGATCAAAACAGACTTAGGTCTATTTTCATGTTAGTATGAGGAAATCTCCTTCTAGTTGCCTTATGAAATATGGAATGGATACAGTATCATACCTGAGCTTAGTCACTAGGCATAGAGTAGGCACTATAAGGGGAAATCAAGACAGAAAATTTTTCAGTAGTCATCAATTTTTTGAAAAAGGCTCCTCTAACTAATTCTGAGAAGGATTTAAACTGGGATTGTAAATAAAAGGAAACAGCAGGCAAACGTTGCCTGTTCTCTCAAGATGACGTGTCAAAAAGCAATTACAATGAAGACTGAGAGCAAAGAGAAGACTCTGGGCAGACCTTATTGCAGCCTTCTAGTACATAAAGGAGGCTACAGGAGAGCTGCAGAGGGTCAATTGACAAGGGCAAGTAGTGATAGGACAAGGGGTAATGGCTTTAGACTGACAAAGGGTATGTTTAGATTAGATATTAGGAAGCAATTCTTTACTGTGAGGGTGGTAAGACACTGGAACAGGTTGCTCAGGGAAGCTGTGGCTGCCCCATCCCTGGAAGTGTTCAGCGCCAGGTTGGATGGGGCCCTGAGTCATCTGGTCTAGTGAAAGATGTCCCTACCCTTGGGACAGGGGGTTGAGATGAGGCAGGGGGTTGGAACGAGATGACCTTTAAAGTCTCTTCGAACCCAAGCCATTATATAATTCTATGATAATTACTACTGCACTGACTTAGTTGGTCTTATTTTAGATTGAGGCTTATTATTCCGAATAGTACGTTAACTCAGTAAATACAAATTAGGGAAAAAAGGACATCAGCCTCAATCAACAAAAGGATTATGCTACTCCAAATTAAAAGGTTATCTATGTCTATAACTTTATAATGACAGATTTAGCAGAGCTTTGATTTGGATATGAGGCTATGATTTGCATATGAATGCTTGTATCTAAGGCATGCTGTGTCTCTGTATGTTTAGAAATGAAGTTTGCGTCTGTCTGGTTTGAACTCAGATGCAGGCTTCTTCATTTTTGTGTTGTCTTTCTGAAGCTGTTCAAGGGTGGCTTTGGTGATCTGAAAACTGTCCCAAAGGCTTTGTTTGACAAACTTAAAACTTAAACAAAATACGTTGTTTTCCTTCTTGGTTTTGTTATTTCCCAACAAAATCTCGTTTGCCCTCACGAACAAGGGAGACTTGGTCATTCCATGGGCAGAAGGCCTTGAATGGGAAACGAGGTGCCAGAGGCAGTGCAGAGTGATCTGAGTGAGTGCTGCACAATATGCTGGCCGTGACACTGAAGTCTGCTGCTGCTTTATTTTTCACATGAAACATGAAAACAAGGATCAAGGCTATCAGCACCTATAAAGATTTCAGAAAGCTGAAAAGTTTTCTGTAGCATTTTTGCTGAACTCTGGTGAGAGCATTTGCATTGCACTAATCACAGTTCTTCAAATAAGTTAAATATTTGTTCCACACATTTGTGAAACTGTGGCACAATGTTGCCAGGGTGGCAGCATGGTTCTGATATTCCTTTACAGGAGCAGCAACTCAATCTATGACTAATCAAACAAGAGTTATATGTGTGGCTTGGATTGAGGTAATACACAGTGTGCAAATGTTAATCATTACTAAGCCAAAGTTAACCATTATTTCTGGTAGGTGTATATCTTTTAGTGCAGATAGAAATATTTCATTTGAAAGTCTTCCTTTGTTAATTTTTTCTTATAGGGATGCAGATGTATGAATGATTCATGTTGCATGGGAAACTGTACTGTGACCTATAATAACAGCCATTGCTATATTTTGTTATGAAACCAGATTCAAAGTAAATTTAAAATCCAAGTCTGTCTGTAAAATCTACTGCAAGCTTCCAGATTTTGGCCCAGAATTCCCACTCTCCAGTGTTTTCAGTCTTTTACTTTTCCAGGTCATCTGTTTTATGGAGAAAGAACATATAGCCATCTGGGAGATTAGCATATATATTTTATGAAGCAGAGTAGAGCTCTCTCTTTACTGACTCATGCTAAAGACCCAGATTTGCAGCCTGCCTCCTAGCTAGCACAGCACAGTTCATAAAGCTTCTGTTGCCAGTGGCTTACCCCTCTCCCCCTCATCAAGAACAAACCTACACTAAAGTGATGTTGGCAAAGCAGTACTGTTTTAAAGTGGGGGGGAAAAAACCAATCCAGCTTTACAGCCATGCGGAGAGGCAATTTTTAATGACAGAAGAATCCATTTGTCAGTAACGTTTACATTGTTTGAGTAGAAATTATCAGCAATTGATCAAACAGATCTGGCTACTGGAGTGAGATTCATCTCCAGAGTGGTATATATGGCTATATCTGTGGATATAAGCATGGAACAGATCTGTAGTACATCCTCTGTAATGTATAAAAGCCAAATGAGAGTGTTAGTGCTGGGTTAATTTAATGTGCAATATAAATTACCACAGGATGTAAAAGGAGTGAGCTGCGATAAGATGTGCCAAGGGGCATCTCCTTAATCTTTTATACTTTCTTACTCTGCTGGTAGAGACGTGCTTTCATTGTAGCTATAGCTGGAATTACAGTATGTTTCTAGTACTGCGGTGTAGTTGGACTGTGCCAGCAGTCTTTTCTTTTTTCTGGACATTCCTCTTCCTTTTGTTTTTTAATACCATTCTCGTTTTTTTCCTTTACGGAACAGTTACTAGGAGCCTAGACTGCCAACATTTTGATATCCAGTGTAGATTTATATCTATGGACTGCCAAGTTTTAATGAGTTATAGAGCTGCTAAATCCAGTGATAGTCTGCACAAGCCTCTAGAAAACACAGGACAAAAGCTGAGATCATAATCCTAAATTTGTATTAATAATGATACTGAATAAGCAGAATACTCTCCATTGCTTCTTAAAACAAAGACTGGCCTTTTTGTTTACCCTCTAATAATTTTTTGGTACTTTTAAAATGTAGATGCAAAAATGAGCCTGAATTAAAAGCTTTGGTTCAAAGTTCTCAGTTTGAAGGAAATTTGAACTAAATTCAAAGTATCATCTGCAATTTGCAGGTTAGACTCTTCTTTTAAAACACATGATGACAAAATCCATGTCCAAACTTTAAGAAGCACAGAGTGTATATTCAAATACAGACTTTAAGAACTGGATCTGTTATATCTAGAGTCTAATTCCCATTATTCAGAACTGCTGAATAATAATGGGAACAAATACAGTCTTATTAGAAAATGTGTAAGAAAAGTCTTTCAATGTAGCATTTGGGCTATATGTTCATCAGAAAGGCATGCACCATTTCAAAAATCTTTCTGTATCTTACCAATGCTAAAATGTCATCTTTCAAAGATTGCATGCAGACAGTGTTTAATATTCTTTTCTTCTACCTTTTGCCAGTTACTGGAATATGAACTTAACATTTACTGACAGTTCTGTTTACCTTGATGCTAAGAACAACCTGCCCAATCTGGCCAGATCTTTTCATTCAGAAACCAGTCTCTGACATGGCTAGTAAAAGACACCAAGAGAAGTCTATGAGAATGGGAAAATCTTACGATGGCTCTTCAGAGTATTTCTCTGGACACTCCCAGCTCCAGGCACAAGTGGCTTCCTGAGCCAGTCACACCACTTCTGTAGAAACAAACATATAATCACGAGGAATAAAGAAAAAAAACCAAACAAGCAAACAAACAAACAAACAACAACAACAACAAAGAAAAAACAAATAAATTTTTAAAAAATTATAAAAGAAAGAAAGGAAGGTGTCTTTTGAGAAGCAGAGCTGTGTACTTTGATATCAAGGCATTCCACAAGATGGCAGGGTTCTGTCTTGGCAGGTCACTACAGCAGGCAACCTGAGCCTCTACAGAAGCAATTTTTTTCCTAGCATAGTTTTCACCATCAGTAATATCACTATCTACTTTAAACCTATCAATGCTCTATAGCAGTGAACAAAATAAGTGGCAAACAGCTGAAAGACAGGAGGCCTCTATTTTCTTATGTGTCTCTCACATTTTGTTATCTTACAACATTTAAAGGACCATATTCACGTAAAACATAATAGTTTCTCGCTGTGTGAATTAAAGAAACAATTTTTTTTCTACATAAAATTAGACAGAAAATTATTGCATGCAACTGCAATTATTTTAACTAGAAACCTTAACATCCGTCCTTCACATTCCATCTCAGTCATCTATTATTTGAACTCCAAAAATCATGAATACAGCTATGTGTTACCCCTTGTCTTCATGATCAAAACAAGGTAACCTCAAGATGGGATGTTGCTGAAAAAGCCAGGTGGCTGTCCCTTTCACCTGTCTTGCTTCCTTGTGCTGGCTAGAACGTCTGTGTGTACAGTCCTAATGCAAGTCAGGGCAACCTAAAAAGCTGATTGAAAACTAGCTGCTTTTACTCAGAGGCTTAGCTTTCAGCCAGATAAATGAGCTGAAATGATTCCACAGCCACACAGTCACTACTGTTGCAATCAGGAAAGCAGGTCAAGCATGTGACAAGGGGCAGGAAAGTCCCTTTCAGCAACAGAGTAGTTGGATAAGCTTATAGTAATTGCGAAAATACACCCTTAAGTAACAAAGGAATAGTGGAGAGGATGCATCCTCAGTTCTGCCCTCGATGACAAGAGGCAATGGAGACCGAGGAGAAAACCTGAAGCTCAGTTCTTAGACAAGTTGAATTGAAAATTTGTGCTGGATCATGCCTGAATCTTGCTTGTATTACAGTGAAATGTTAGTTCTGACCTCAACTAGACATGTTTTGCTCTTTATTTGTAAAATAAGAATACTAATATACCAGCTCTTTCTAGACCATGTATGTTTGGTTTCTGTGAGAAAGAAAGGCTCTGAAGTTTGGGGAAAAAAGACGGAAACTAGAACAATTGTAGTTCCCTGTAGGGTTTTCTGCAATACTTGTTACTAAGTTTCAGTTGAGTGGAGGTGTATTCCCAGAGTAAATTCAAGTAAATTCAAATATTTTACAAACAATGATAAGGATTTGAACATGTTAAGCTTAAGATCCTCATCATTCTTTTAAAACTCTAAACCTTTGTGCTTCCTATAAAGGTGCTACAGCATAGTGCTAATGCAAGGATAGATAAGTAGACAAAACCCCAGTGCACAAAATTAAAGAATTACTAGCAGCTACTCTATACATAAACCAAACGAAAGGCCTTACTCAGGAATGGAGAATTTTTAAAAAATCCATCTTGCAGAGAAGAATTGTATAATTGTATTTACTAAACATTAAAGCATAACTAAGCCCTAGATTTTATGTATAAGTGGGAAGACGTCAGGTGTGGTCAGGGTACTTGGGGTTCTCATTTGTTCATGCTTCATCGTAACAAAGCCCATCAGAGGGCTTTGTTACGATCAAGCATGAAGAGAGACTTTTCATTTCCAGTTTTTCCACTGAAATTCAAATGAGGATTTTAAAAAAAACCAACCAAACTGAGTGAAATGCAAATCTCCCAGTAATATCGCCAAGTGCAAATTCCATTGACAAGATCTGGTGTCTCCACAAGCTGTGAAAACTCTGGTAGCAGGGAGAAGGAATTTGGATTTTTCAGGACCAAGCATCTACATACTGATTGCAAGAGTGAGAAGTAAATTCTGTTAATTTTTAACAAAGGTATTCAGCAGGGATACACCCACGACAACCTCGTGCAGAAGCCATCTAACACTCGTGCTCAAGTTCGGACCGGTGGCGGCAGACCACGGCCGCACAGAACACAGGGACTGTGTGTGGTTCCGGCCCACGCCGGCGCTCCGGGTGCCCGGGGCCGTGCCGGTGCCCGCGGGGGTGGGGGGACGCCGTGCTCGGGGGGCGGTGCCGGCCGGCCCAGGTGTGCGCCGCCTCCGCCGCCACCAG
>VWPU01020181.1:0-10406 GCA_013398955.1 Callaeas wilsoni
GGGCGGTGGACGCGGCGCGACCCGGCGCCGTCGGGGGGACGGGGCGGGGCCGCGAGGCCGGCGGCGAGCGGCAGCTGAGGTACCGCGAGGGGCCGGGCGGGGCCGGACCGGACCGGACCGGACCGGACTGTCTGCCCCTCACAGCCGGCCGGGGACGTGGGGGGGCTGGGGAGGGAGAGGCGAACTCCTCCGTCGTATGCCCGCCGAGGCACCTCATACGCCGCCGGGCCCTCGAGGGGTATGGGTAGGAGGGGTGTGCAGCCCTTCCCCCGGCTCCGTGTGTGTGTGTGTGTATGTCTTCGCGCGGAGGAGCTGGTTAGGAGAGTGTACGGCAGGGCTGGGAGCGTGGGTTTGTGAGGATGGTGTACCACAGGCGGTAGCAATGTTGATGTGCAGTGCGGCTTGGCTTCTGGATGGAGTGGCCCCTTCAAGGTTTTTCTCTCTTTTTGGAGTAGAAAATAACCTTTCACCGACAGACGTTCTTCTGTTAGCGAATGGAGCAGCCCCTACAAGATTTTCCTCTTTTTGGAGTAGGAAATGATCCTGCACCCACAGCCATATGATAGTCTTAGTATCTAATGTGGCTTGGCTTGTATATGGAGCAGCCTTGATGACGTTTTCCTCTGCTTTTGGAGAAGACAATGACGGTAGCTTCCTTTCAACAAAGCTCTGCTGTAGTAAATTTAACGAGCAGGCAACCTACCAGTATCTGAAGGGGGTCTACTGGGAAGCCAGAGAGAGACTCTTCGTCAGAGACTGTAATGACAAAAGAGTATTGGGTTCAAACTTAAAGAAGGGAAATTTAGGCTAGATAGCAGGAAGGAATTTTTTTACTGTCAGGGGTGTTGAGATGTCGGAACAAGTTGTCCAAGGAGGTTGCAGATGCCCCAACCCTGGCACTGTTCAAAACCAGTTTGGATAAAATTTGAGCAACCTGGTCTAGTGGGAGGTGTCCCTGTCCATGGCACAGGGACATTGGGACTGAATAATCTTTAAGGTCCTTTCCAATGTCTTGACATTCTATGATTCTATAAGTTACTTGCTTAGCACTAGCTGCAAGTGGTGATTAGGAAGAAGGGTGATTAGACATTGGAATGGGCTGCCCAGGGAGGTGGTGGAGTCACCGTCCCAAGGGGTGTTTAAAGAAAAGACTGGACATGACACTGGTGTCATGGTGTAGTTGATGGGGTGGTGTTCAGTCTTAGATTGGACTTGATGATCTCAGTGGTCTTTTCCAGCCTAATTGGTTCTGTGTGATTCTTCAGGTGATTCAATTAATTTTTTATCTCAAAGACAAGAAGTCTGTCCGTGGCCAGAGTGCCACCACATCCATGGCTGTGCCCCAGCCAGAGAAGCTCTCCATCATGCTGCAAAGGGGTCACCTGAGGAGTTCAAGTAACTCTTTCTCAGTAGTGTGTTGGATTTTGGACTATTTGAAGTTTGCAATGAGAGTGTGTGGCATCATGATAAGTTCTGCATTTCCGTATCAGTTAACAACGGGCTTACATGCAACAACATGGAGTAGCAGGCACAGGGCTCTGATAACAGTGGACGGTTGAATAAACAGGAAGGGTCACAGGTGCGGAAACTGTCACTATCTTCTCCATTTTCTCAGAGTTCTTCCATTTAATAAATTAGTAGCGTGGACAAAATCTGGGTGCTCCCTCTATGTCAGCTTCTTTTGAACTGAAGAGTATTGCAGAAGCTATGAAAGTTTTCAAGTTTTCCCAGGAAAGTACTTTCTCACTAATCTCTTTGTATAACCTGCTGTATAAGTTAATAAATCAAATCTGTCTTCATTTAAAGGTAACTTTCAGTTTGGGAATGAGTTTAAAGTCTTAGAAAACTGCACAACTACCACCTTTCCATTCCAAGTTTTAATGTGTGCTTTAAGCAATATGCTTGCTACTTTTGACAAACAATGCTTTCACAGGTATATTGCATTGTTTAAAGTTTTCTGCCATATCTTCCTCTGTGCCTCATTTCCCACTCTGCTTTGCCTGTTGCCACAAAGTGTAGCTTGTATTTTGTTAACACAAACAAATACAGTGATGCTTTTTTGCCTTACTATCTATTTCAGATATGAGGTTGTATGTGGAAGTAGTGCTTTCTACAGTAAGGAATTCTTGGGCACTTTTCCTAAAAGAGATCTGAAGCCTTTTCATGCTTAGCTGAAGTATTACCATATCCCAGTAAACATTATTATAATGAAGTGACAATATTTTCTTTTTCTTCCTGTCTGACCAGGAAAGTCAGGCATCCAAGCTGAAGGCATTAGCAGGCTCTTTCTCATGCTCCTATCTGCATATGAATTCTGTTCCACCCTCTGATTTGTTTAGAACTCTATACCTTTCAGTATGTTTTGGCCTTATGAAGTGGTGGAAGACTCTGTTGGGAATTGTTTTACACAGGTCATACATTACACAGGCAGATATTCAGATTAGTAATGCTAAATGGGCCATTGAATTTGTCTTTTTGCTTCAAGCCCTCCACATGGTTTCAAGCTCAGGAGAAAAAGTACTGGAGATGTTTCACCCATAGAATGATATATTAATTTTGGATTATTTTCCCTCACAGCCTTGCACTTGTTGTTTGCAGCTGCATTACTTTTAACTTGCAAAGCATGATTCCATCAGCAAAAGTAGAATATCTACTTTCTTTTTTCTTCTTTTTTTTTCTCTTTAGGAAAAAATGTGCCTCAGAGACTGCTGACCTTGGACCTTGCAGAAACCTGCTTTATCAGGCAAGTGCCTCAGTTGGTCAGTTCATAAGATATACTCAACAAAATCATTATTTGCCTACTGAAATTGCCCTCTCATCTCTCTTGGCAAGATGTTCAGGCCTTTTCCATTCTCTTTTGCAAAGAGTATGCATACACCTAAATGTAGTTAGCACAGTCCTATAAGCAAAGGTGGTTCATGGTGAGCATATAACTGAATATTACACAGCTGAGTTTGGCTGTATTTCTTGTACCAGCTGAACTGATTTATAAACCCAAAGTTGATGCAAACTCATAATATTCATTAACAGACTGCATGAAATTCTAGTAGGATAATCCCAAGTCAGTTTTAACAACCTTGTCACAGAATATATCTCATCAATTTGTATGTTGCTACCTTAGATTTTTTAAAAATTTCTGTTAGTAAATGTGCGCTTTGGATTTGCTCCTACTGATTTTTATAATATAGGGAGATACTTAGTACTAGAGATTGTTGTGTTGCGCTTTATTCAAGTAAGACTGTGCTCACAAAAATGAAAAGCTAATAAATTGTGTTTCCTCAGAAACACTTTTTCTAAGTACACCATCAGTCATTTCCATTATTTCTGTTTTATAATGTTATATTTGCCTACACCACTTCCTCGAAGTCCAGCTTTAGTACACTAAGGAACCTGGATAAAATGTACCACCTCAGGATTTAGCTGATTTAGGCTAGTAAACTCATAGAGTCTTCAACACTTCCACTGTTCATCAAGTATAGTTCATGCCTGCTGTTGTTAATTGTGTCTGAACACAGCCTGGGCATATCTTTGGACTTTAAAGAGAGCATAAATAACTGTTGGATCCAGTTTGCTGAGTCAAATCCATTCAAAAAGCCCATTGTCAGCCACAGAGAGGGGCCATGACCTGCTACTACCCTGAAGCAGGAAGTAGTTAGATAGCTTCCGATGAGACAGGTCTCAATTTTTACCCTACATATAAGAATTTTTCTTTATTTTGGGCATTTTTGCCCCTTTTTCTTTAAATTAAATATGCTACATTTATGCCTATAGTTATTTCAGTATAAGCTAATATGTTCAGGGGGTGGATTACAGAATATGCTCTGGTTTAGTATGCTTAAATTCTTAAAAGTTGGTTTATGTTATCTAAAACAGGCCAATCTTATTAGAAACTTTTTGATACAAATGAAACCAATTTTTTGTTTGTTTCTCTTACTGTGGGAGAAAATTTTGACGGGTTAAAGCCTTTTTGTTCCTAAGAAAGTGTGCCCTATGATATTTAACTAGTTGGAGATGAATTATCTTATCCTGGAAAACACACAACCTCTACAAATGAAGCAGCTTTTTCAAAGGGCAGGAGTGATGCTTTTGCTAATAAAAGGCAACTGGCAAAAGGAATTGCAGGTTCTGGCTTGCGCACTGGCCCAACCCTCACTGTCTTAACTTTATAATTTTTTTCAAGAACTGATGGTGGCTGCCAGTACTGCATCAAAAGGAAAACACTCGAAATAAAATTGAAATAAATAAAACCCGAAAACTCCATTTTTCTCATCCACTGCACTCCCAGCCCATCCCATAAAGGACACGTTGTTATCCAAATTATCTTTCAGATGTTGAGCAAATTGTACCATGCTCACAAAGTCAATACTGTAACGTTAATAACTTGTATCTTACATCAGTATTGCTTGTGTGTTACCTTATCATTTACTTCTCAGACTTCAAGAGAGCCTCATTTCTTTTTCACTGTGCTTGCACATTCCTTTGGTAGTGGGTCCTAAAAATCTCTGTGGTTTTGAGAGTATGTTATCATATGGCACTTCCCTGATAAACTCAGAAAAGTTCAAATACTTCAGAAAACTATGGAGAAAAATCTGACTTTGGATAGCTGACAGCTGTTTAACATATCATGGTAAAGACTGGATTGTTTTTCATGTCTTTATGAGTCATGGCATAGGGTATTGTTGTAGCTGTACTTTATGTTGAACACTGAAAGTTTTAATAATACTTTTCAGATCTGAAGAATTAAGAAATAGTACATCCACACTAGTGTATGTCTTCATTCCCTCACACTTCAATGTGATCTATATGAATTTCCAAGAATAAAAGCCATTGTACTTGCAGTATTGCTCGTTATAGTTCTCCTTTTTTTGCTTAAATCTGCGTGCATTGTTCATACATAACCACAGAGGGAAAAATGTAACTTTTAAAAGGTCTGTAGATTCTTTCTTGAAATGTAAAAAAAATTAGTGTTACTTTCTGTCAGTGATCACTCTGAGAAAAGCTGGTAATGAGCAAGGTGATGTTCTGTTGAGATAGTTAATCACTGACAGATTTACAAGTAAAACGGTATGATTTTACAAATAGTAAATTGCATTCCTTTCTATTGCCAAACCTTTTGTGGACAATTTAGTCTGAGGTTGTTTACACTCTCTAGCCATCAAGAGCCCTCATGGAGATAAACCTGATCCCAGTCTGTTGGGATGCAATGTTAAGCTGTAACTCAGCTAGCCCAAATGAAATGGAAGAGTAACTCCTTGTCTTTTCCCCCCTTTCTGTGTTGTTTTACTTGAAGCAAGTGCCAGTAGTCTGAAAATAAGATGAAGAATTTAAGATTTGGGCTTTGGTGTTGTTGTTTTTAATGTAGGAAAAAGACACAGCATTTTTGTCAGTTTTTTAAAGTTTGTGATTTATATTTTTAACATTCTGAAGTTAATTGTATGAATTCCAGTTTTGATATGAGTATTATTAGATGTGGCTTGGTTTTCATCCTCTCATTGGAACACAGGGTGGAGTTATGCTTGCATTTAAGAAAGCTATCCTTGTGAAATGGCTAAAAAGAGAAAAAGTCTTAAGTATAATCAGAAATCATTTATCAGAATTTAATCTGTTTTCAATTACTGCCTTTTTTCCCTGAAGTAATTTTATACAGTTGGTACTTTTCTCAGAGCTAGTGTAGACAGGAATTAATTTATTGTATTAATGAATAGAAACAGCAATAAAAAAGGTCAAACCTCCTTTGCAATTATACAAAAACCAGAGTAACATAAACCTACAGAAAAGAAAGAAAAACTTTAAAGTAATTTAATGTCTGAAAAGCCTATGATGTAGAACCCAGATCTGAAAATAATTATATGAGGAAAAGATCAGTGAAATACTGTCATTTTCTCATAACTGGACAAATGTAGTGGATCAATTGGTGGAATTTAGTATTAACCACACTAACTTGCTCTTGAATTGCATCAAATTATTAACAGTGACTACTTCAGGAGTGATTAGATATATGTGATAAAGTCTGGGTCTGGAAGTCTTCTCTGACACACACTTGGTCTTTAGCAAGGCTGGTTGTCTCTAAAGACTGAGTCTTCATTACATTATTTAAATCTCCTATAGCTTGCTTCTTAGTTGCACCAGCTAAAAGAGCAGCACTTGCTAAACACATGCACTGTGAGCCGAGGTTTCTTAGAAGCTATTTTAGAACTGTTATCTAGCCTATCATACATTCAAACCACTGCAGATCACTCTTTGGCTGTTGTGGTTGCACTTGAAGAAACATGAACTGCAAGCCTCCAGTTCTGGGTATTTTGTTTGAAAACATGAAAGACAGCCTTGAAACCAGAAAATTCCTTCCTCCTTCAGTCAGACATTTTTTCTGTTAGTGTATTTTAACATTTTCTTTCTAGACATTGCTTTTTTTAACATGCTATCTCAGAGATAAGAGGAGGAGGAGATTGTTACTGTCTCTACTGAGGCATGAATTCAGAGAAAGTATGTATCGGTTCTTTTGAAGTGATACCCTTCTCTTTTGTAGTACCTAGTCTACACAAGTCCTGTCAGCTCTCCTGTGCAATGATGTTACTCTGAAAACGTGCTGGAAGTAATAAGAAAAGTATACACAGCACTTGTTTGCTGTCCAGAAGCAGCAAGTAAATTAAAATATGAACAACATGAGCATTAAGCATTGATAGTTTGTCTTCTCTAGAATTCAGTGGTAGAAGCAGCTGGGAGTGAGACTGAGGCAGAGATTCCACTCCCCCTCTATATAATCTTGGCAGTATTGATATGTTAGTGAAGAAAAAGTGTCTTCACTAGGGTGTTTATGCAGAGAGAAAGACTGTGCAACAATTTCTCTTGGGCACTAAGCTTATGTCAAAAAGGTTATTGGGAAAGTCATATATTTTTCAAAATGAAGGGCTGAAGTAGATATAAGTAACTGGCATTATGTGCAAGAAGGAAGAGAAGGTGAGGATTTGTGTATTTAGTTTCCATGGTCTGATGCTAACTTTGGCACCTTAGTTTGGTATTTCAAGGAAAGTGGGTGAGCAGAAATGAAGGCAAGCAGATGCAGTGAGTGCTATTAATGGTAGGCAGATAAGAATTTAGAATGTTGTTGCAAGGAACATACAGAGACGGAAGAGCTGGAGTGGATGTCTTGAAGGCTGTTCAGGGAAATTTATTTAAATTGGTGTGATATTGATCATTCATATGTTGTTTTCAAAGTGCATCAAGCAAGCAAGGACAGAGGAAGTTCAGATGTTAGTATAAGAAACACTTACCGTCCAAAGGTACAGGTTAAATCATCTGTATGTCTCTGACACAATAGGTATTTCTGAAAAGAAAACCAAAAATCCAACCAAACCAATACCCTGTGTAATACTTAATGGGATGTAGTTGTTATTGGCATGTTGTTATATTCTAACAGAACTGATGTGGAACAATGGAGGAATTATCACATACCAGTTCCTTGGCATTTACTTCTGGTTTTGTTCTGAGTGGTCAACCCAGAAAAAACAGTGGGACGGAGTAAAAATTAGTGGACTGATGATGATACTTAAGGAGGAAAAGCATACGAATTGGACATACCAGCATGCACAGTTGTGGAAAACGACTGTCTCAAAATGATGCAGTGTAAGAAAGAGAAGCTTCTTCAGGACTGGATATGCAAAGAAATTAAATATACAGGCAGGTAATGTTGAGCTAGGGAAGCATCACAGCTCACCTACCAGTCCAGATCCTCAGCATCAGGGAACCACTGCTCTTAAAAATTCCATATCTTAACCTCATGGCTTTGACTATAGGAATGTAATTGTGTATCACCACAACACTAGCTATGCAGAGAAATGCTGTAACTCCTTGTGTAGGCCCATATTCCTATGTAAGACCTTTCCACAAAGATCTGGTCTTTTATTCATTAGTGTATATCAAATGTGTGTAAACACTGACCTACTTTAATCATGCCTATTTATGAGTCACTGATGTTCCACCATGGAAAGAAGTTACTCTTTCCAAACAGTGTGACACAGTTGCTTGTTGAAAGCTGTAATTATGAAAAAATTGACTATAGTTACAGAAATAATAGTCTCAGTTCAGACTGGCACACTTAGGATAACTTAGTTTATTGTTTCGCTTCATATATGCTTCATGATTCCATTTTGGTTTTCACAGTGAAAGCCCAAAAATACGACAACAATTAATGAAATCTCCCCTTGTTCTCCATGAGTTTGCTCTGCTATTATGGTAGTTAATTATATGACTTATACTTTTAAACAATACTCTTAGAATGTATCAGCTTCTCTTGTATTACTGCTGCAGAAGGCAGTTCTCACAAATGTAAGAAAGCTTTAAAAAAGCTCCACTGCTTATACTAGAAATAATGTGGAGGGTGAGAGTAGCTGTCTTAGAGAAAAGATGACGCTTTCTTATTAGCAGTAGGCTGACACACTGAAATCTTGCCAGGGTAGTCATTACAGGTATCCACTAAAATCCTGATGACTTGTACTCCATTTCAGTTTTGCAATTAATTCAGAGTCAGAGGGCGTTTGGTGATGTTTGCTAGACAGCAAGGTTTAAATTAAAAAGGACACATGAGCTGTGAAGTGTAGAGAAACACTGATGAAAGCTTGCAAGCTGGACTGGGAAACAGAGAAAAAGATACCAGTCTTACCTGCCTTCAGAAGCCAATACTGGCATTTTATGTCAGCTTCATATGGAAAATACTTCAGTTGCGTATGAACACAGCTTCAGTATGACTTTTCATGTCATTTGACAGAGTTAGCTTCACCCTTCTGATTTCATAATGTTCACAGCCATAGTTAATTTCGCTTCTTGATTGCAAGAGGAGTGATTCAGCAGTGCGTTGGAAACTATTTTATTTTGCATGTCTACAGCTGTAGGTTAGTGCTGTAGGTTAATAAATGTTAGCCTTAGTCATTATGATGGCTAAAAATGTGAAATAAATATAAAACAAGTGAGTCTAACTAGAGAAGCCTGATAATACTGTTTTTCTTTCAAGTTTTCCCCATGTTTCCAGCTAAAGGTTGGTAATGCACAGAAAACACAAATGAAGTGTAAAATGGATTGGATGATCCCTGTGTATCCAAATGAGCATTTAACACTAAAACCAAAATGTCTTTGTTTCTTTATTCACATAAATGGTGAAAGTTAAGTTTCTGTGTTAGCTTAGCCTACCAGGAATGATGTGGTGTGTAATAGCTAAAATTCTTGATAATGCAGAGTCATTAACATTTTTTTCAATAAACTGTCCTTAGAACATGGCCAGTTCAGTAATGACCTATTCCAGTGCAATTTATCTTATGAAGATTTCCAAGTAAACTAATGTAATTTTTTTAGTTTGTTTTTAAATCTTTAAATCATAACACATAATCTCATTTAAGATTTGTTTGCTACTGCAGAAGACCTTTACACCAAGCAGAGTGTTTGGTAAAAATGGATACATTTCTTCTTTTTTTACCACTTTTTTCTCCCAACAATGACTATTCTGTTGCTTCAGGAATTTGCTGTGTATATGCATAGATTAGTTGTATACATATTGTTTGTAACTGTGTTTAAAATGTCTGTGCAGATATGTTTTAATATATGTGTATATATATATATGTATATATTTCTTTTTACATTTTAGAGCTGTGATGGCCAGTCACCAAGCAGAAGTTCAGAGTTTGAAGCTAGATAATGATTCAGTTATAGAAGGAATAAGTGACCAGGTACTGGTGGCAGTTGTGCTCAGTTTCACTTTCATTGCTGCTCTGGTATATACGCTTTTAAGGTGAGAATGTGTTGACAGGAATTAGTCAACATACCTGCATTTATAAAAATCCTAACTTTCTTGACAACTTTTTGCATTGGTACATAAAAACTGTGGTTTTGTGACAGTAAGGAAGTGATTGTTTGATTGCTTACTATGTTTAACTAATTGCTTGGCATAGCTGGAATCAAAAGTGGAGTTTAACTCTTCCTTATCTTCAGATAATCAAACTCAATAGTGTTCATCATTCCTTAAGACTGAAAATGGGTAATTTCACAGTCTGTGTGGCTGCTGTGTCATATTTGATTACAAAGTATAGATTTGTCAACAACTCCATAATTAAAATTGAATGTATTCCTCCAATGTAAGTTCTAGCTGCAGTCTCCTTCGAAGAAAACAAACAAACAAACAACAGTCCAAATCCAAATAAACTGAGTGATTTTTTTTTTATGAGTATGCTGTAAAACAGTGGACTTCAATATGCATTCCATACAGGAAAATGTTAAGTTCAGAATTCAATAACTTTGATGATCAAGTCATTGAAGCTTATTTTAATTTCAGAGTTTTTCTTTGCATCCTAACAAATATTTTAGCCTATGTGTTTTGGGAAAATGAGTCTGAGCTTCAGATTGGTTTATTTTATTTTATT
>VWPU01020183.1:0-35291 GCA_013398955.1 Callaeas wilsoni
GGGCGGCGGCGCGGGCTGTGCGCGCGCGCGCCATGAAGGAGACGCGCGGGTGAGGCGGCGGCGCCTTCCCGCCCTGCCCTGAGGGAGCCGGGGGTGGGGGGGTCCCGAAGCTGCCCTCGCCCGAGGGGAGGAATTCTCGGTTGAAATAAATGGTGGCGTGCGGGTGGCGGGGCTGCCTCGCCCGGGTCTCGCCGCGTGCGGTGGCGACGCCGTCGCCAAGCAACGGCAATGGCGGGCAAGGAACGGCGGTAACGGGGCTGCGCCTTGCTCTGGGGCTGCGCGTCGTGCGGAATCCTGCGGAGAAGTGGCTCTGCCTCAGCCTCGGGGACAGGGACGGGGAGACTTGACCTGGCAGCAGCTGCCCGCGGGCTCCGCGCAGCATGAGCTGGTGCGGCAGCGGCGAAGGGTGGAGTTGGGCTCCCTTCGTTGAAGGTCCCAGGTGGTGGGCTTTTTCCTCGTTCCTTGTTTTTCCTGGTTTCTGTTACTGGTTTTGGTGGCTCAGGAGCTGGTTTCTGGTCGTTCTACCCCGCAGCGATGGCTGAAGGCAGCGCCCTGAGCCGCATAGTGTGAACTTACCCCTCGACCCTTGGTGTGTGGGGGAGACACCGCCTTGCAGCTTTGGGAATCTGTAAAGGAGGGGCAAAACCCGGAATAAATCCGTTTAGGCTGGCTTTTTGTGTAAAAGTATGATTTACTAGAGCAGACACGCGTTGGAGGTGTTTGCTGTGGTGCACAGGTTGTAGCAAGATTTGACAAAATTATTAAACTACAACAGGATTCTCCTTTAAGCAGAAGGCTGATGGGTGAATAGGTTGTGTGCCATGTGTGTTAGGATCCATAAAATCCCTTAATTATATGCTTGAGAGAGCAAAGTAAGACTTTATTTTTTACTCCAAAAGGTCAACAAATTCTGTGGAGTTTTACTCTGAAACTTTCCAGGTGCTGTTTCCCTCACCTCTTAAGTTGCAAGGTCAAACTATCAGTAATATATGCAAGCAACTGAAAAATATCTACTGTTGACTAGAAGAATTTTATATGAATAATATTTAATCAATCATAAATATATTTGATGCTAATAATACTAGGTTTATCTAATTGATATTGTGCTTTACGTCAATCTCCAGTTATATTATCTGGGGGCAGAATAAGGCAACGAAAGGCAGGTGGTGCTTTTTTTGTACCTTGGAAAGGTCTTAAATGCTGGTGTAGTCTAAATCCTGTTCGTGTTTTGTGCAAGCTTCATGAAGTGCAAGTCATACAATGCAAGCAGTGCATAAAACATGGAAGCAGTTGCTGCTGAAGGTGTTTTAATTTAGTTGTAATGCACAGCAGTTAAGTACAAGCTTTCCTCCTGTATTTGTTATGAAAATTATATCATAGGAAGGAAAATACTCATTATGAATATTTTTATTTATGAAGTGGAAATTGTCAGTGTCTATAAACAAGGCAGATTAGGTCACGGCTTAGTTAGGCTTGTAAGTAAACAGCTGTTCTGACTGGGGACATCAGCTGATAGGACTACAGTCCTAATACCTGCCCCCAGCTTTTTGCAAAGCACTGAGAAGAAAGTTTGAAAAACGGGCTTGGGGAGAGGAAGAGGGAAAAAAACCAAACCCTATGTGACTACAAGCTCTGTGTGTAGTTGCATAAAGATACTTAAAGAGAGAGGGAAATCTCTTTAAGAGAGGGAGTCGAGGCAACAATTAGCAATAAGGAGCTGTGTAATAACCTGTCTTTTTTAAAATCAAGTGGCAAAGCTGGCCTTTGAGCATTTCCTAATCTTGTTCCAGCCAGAATGGAACAGATACCTGAAATAGATGGAAACATCTCTTGCCTAACCCAGCTGATCTTTGAAGTTGTCCATGTGTGAAGGAGGAAAATATCCAGCTTAAATAATGGCACAATTAATCCCTTGAGCCTTAGGGTCTGGGCCTGGACCCTGACAAGCGTGATGAGCTGTACAGACCTTTTGGGCTGTCTTCCCTTTTTCCTACTGGTGCTCCTGTAGAGACCCTTGAAGTACTAAGGACCATTCCTACCTCCTGTCCCGCTCCTTTCTCTCTCCTGGTTTCAGCCGGTAGTGCAAAATAAGGTGCTTTTTCTCCATTTCCCCCTTTCTAAAGCAAGGGATTCGTATAGTAATACACCAAATTTATTGCATCACCTCTGTTTAACAGACCTGTATGTCTTTACAATTAACTCTAATGCCCTTCCTGAATCAGTAGAAACCCAGCAAAAACATTTACTGAAAAGAAGTTGAATTGTCTTGTTTGGTGTTAGCAGGAAACACCTGCGAATATCCTTAAATCAAAACTGCTATGAAACTGAAATGTGTCCAGAACTTCTGCTGTCTGTTGGTTGTCTTTGGTGGGTTTCAAACTTTCTCATTTCCCAGTGATTGGAAATGATGGGCTGGAGCAATGCAAATAAATTGTGTTAAGGTGGCAGCAACTTGGATCATTTCTTACATCCATAAATGCTTTTTTTTAATAGTAGTTGTGACTTCTAAGTGAGGTCAAGTCATCTAAAAATGATAAGCAAGATTTTTTTTCTCCTTTCTGTCAACATGGGGTAAAAGAGCAGAAATGGATTTGTAAAGTGTAAGCTAAAGGGTGTTTTCCAATAAGGTTTTTTTCTTTTATGTACTCGTTCTTTTATTTTCTCCCAGTACTTCCAGGCAGCAGAACCAGCCTCAAGGGCACTATGGACTTACCTCTCCAATTAGCTTGGCTCCTCCTAGTGATAAAGACCACATTCATACTCAGAAGCTGATTGAAGCAATGAAGCCATTTGGGGTGTTTGAGGATCAGGAAGAACTCTATCACAGGTATAACAAAACTAAAATTTGTTAACCTCTTGGGGTTTTTTTTGGTTTGTTGTTTGTTTGTTTTTAGCAAGCTTAGCATGAGTTTTCTTTACAGGACAACTGTTCTTGGTAAACTGAATAACTTTGTCAGAGAATGGATTTCAGAACTTGCTGAGAGCAAGGTAAGAATTTTTTTTTTATCAAAACAGCTGAAGCCTTTTGATTTAAAGGCTATGCTACGGGAGCCTATGCTGAAGTCCAACTTTTAACTTCTTAAATATCAAGTACAGCTGAAGTAACTGCCATTGAAATAAGTTGTAAAAGATACTTCAAGATCAAAATCTCAGAATCTTTGAGGAACTGGATAAATTCCTGCATTGGCTCAATCAGTTGACTCCTAGCTGTTAACAAAGCCAAAACAAGGCATTGTGGATGAGATGAGAAAGATGGAAAAATTGGCACTAATTTTGCCCCAAACAGCCTACAGCACTCTGTCTAGTTTGGAAGTATTACTAGAGACATGCCTTTTGAATGGCTCTTAGGTTGTGTTAATTTATGTGCCTCTGCTGCAGGGAAGGCTAATAATAGGTCTTAATTTGTATAAATTAATAAAAGTACTGCTGCATCACCTGTAATCTTTTTTTGGAGTTGCAAGCTCAACTTATTTCAGATAAACAGAATCAGCTAGTAAACTAAAATGTATGGGAGTGAGAAGATATTGCTTATGCAGGCTGTTACAGTTTTCCTAAATAACTTACATGCAAGTTAAACTTGCACAGAGGACAATGTTGCATCTTGAACTTTCTCTTCTACCCTCAGAATCTTCCCCCTTCAATAATAGAACAAGTTGGTGGCAAAATATTTACGTTTGGTTCCTACAGACTTGGAGTACACACCAAAGGTAGTACTTTTCAGTGCCTGCTCATAGTTCTGATGTTGGAAAGTGACTTCCAACAATAACAGGAGAAATGTAATCTCTTTGCAGGTTCTGACATAGATGCCCTTTGCGTTGCTCCCAGTCACGTGGAAAGATCAGATTTTTTTCAGTCATTCTTTGAAAAGCTGAAGAATCAAGAGGAAGTAAAAAACCTAAGAGTGCGTAAACTCTGCTCGATAGATGTGTAAATTTTACAGTAAGAATATTAATGTTAAAGACTTGCATTGGTAGTGAATGTCTTACAAGCCGAAATTAATTTCTGAGAAGCTTCTAAAATGCTGGTTTATGCAGCATGAAAATGTTGATGTCCAGCTCTTGGTTCCTTTCCCCAGTGACTACATCACATAAGAGATTTGTGGTCCCTCTCCCCTCCCTGTGTTTTGGGAATGAGTCAGCTGTATCAAAAAGCAAGGTTGTCCGTGGAAGCTGCTTTCACCTTGGATGTAGTAAGGGCCTACAACCACTGTAAATTTGTTGTGCACTGTTTGTTACAATAAGTTATCAGCCTCTGAGTCTCTTGCCTAAATAAGATCTTCTAATAAAATCTAGTATTGGTACAATAATAGTGCTATCCTGCCTGAGAGTTATTAGCGTTTTTTGTGTTTGGAAGGAATTCAGTCTTTGTACTGAGTAGTTCAGTGTAAATTCTGTATTTTATAATAGCATAGGAAAAGCTTTAAAGTAGCAAAAGGATATCTTATTACAGATATCCTCTCCTTCACAGGCCATTGAGGATGCATATGTACCAGTTATCAAATTTGAGTTTGATGGCATTGAGGTAAGAACTTAAATTTTTATTTGGGTTTGTTTTTTCCCTTTAAGTGAGATTTTTTTTCTTGCTTTGGAGTAGGATAACTATTTCAGAGACTTACGGTCATGCTATTTTATGAGGTTGTTGGTACATTGCAGCATATTTAGGAAACTGTAATTAAACAGCCTGACTGCAAGAAGAAGTAAAATGGGATCTTCTGGGAGAATAAGCCCCTAGCTAGCCTGGCAAGCGTGGGAACACGAGGAACATCTTTTTTTAAACCTGTGCTGCAGACCAGGGTAGCCTACTTGGATAGCATTTATCTCCCAAGGATGTGCAGAGTGGGAGTAGAGGCAGTGTCTTTGCTAACTCCCCTGAGCTCCGACAAGAGCTCCCTTTCTGCAGAGGGTGTTTATGTTGTGGTTCCCTGCGCAAATCGCCTGATGTTTCGTTGCAAATCAAAAACAAAGTGCTTGTGAGACAAACAACGTGGAAAACAAAAAGTAAAAGTACTCATTGGAGTCCTGCCTCAGTTTGTCAGCTGCAGGAATCCTTCTATCTGGAATACATTTCACGTAGAGAATAAATACCTACTTGCTGTAATACCTAAGCAACTTACTGCTTGGTATTACTATCATGAAGACACTTATTCAATGACCTCCTTGTGGCCTTTATCTGCTACAGACATTCACAGAATAATTTGCTTGCCTCAAGCTATACTAAAAGCCAGATGCTTAAGGCCTTACAGCATAAAGAAGATGCTTTCTCATTTGTTGAAGTATAGTTGAGGTGATTTGAATTTATGGCTTAATTTTATGGTTAATTTAAAATTTCCTTTTAATAGGAATTCTATGTTTAGAGTAATCTTTCCAGCTTTCAAAAAAACCCCTTTCATTTCCCTAGCTTAAGAACAAAGAGGTGGTTTTGTAAATAAATTGGGAACTTAGAGCAATTTTCTTCTTTTCTGGCAAATAAATATTTATCTATGGTCACATAATAATAAATACAAATGGTAACCACTCTTTTTAGAGATGAATGGCTAAGTGTCCCTCCCTAGTGTCCTGTTTGCAAACAGTGCTGCATTGTAAGTCGTGGTTGAAACTTTTTTCTCTTGAAGATTGATCTCGTGTTTGCAAAGCTGTCTTTGCCAACAGTTTCCGATGATCTCGATCTCAGGGATGACTCGTGCCTCAAAAGCCTGGATATAAGATGCATACGGAGCTTAAATGGTGAGCATGTTCTGCACACCTTTACAAAGACACTGAAATTGGCACAGAATGCACATTACAGAACCCACATTTCTGTACAAGGTGCAGAAACTAATCTCTGGTGTACTTGAGTTCTGAGGAGGCGACCAGTGCGCCTAAATTTGGATATATCAAGGAGTTGTGTGTTTACATAGACTTGTGTTTCATGTTTGTTTGATTGGTCGGTGGGCAGTGCTCCAGTTTGCGCAGAAAATCTGATGACTAAGTAGGGCACTTGATAAGAATGTATGAATGATAAAGAAGGTCGTTCATAAAAAAACCCCGTAATTAAAATACCTGAAGTCTGACTTGCTCACTGTTTAACACCAATTGGTTTAATGATTCCTGGCTGTCAAAAGAAGCCTAGCTTTTGGAATCACAGAATATTTAGGGTTGGAAGGGACCTCTGGAGATCATCCAGTCCAACCCCCGAGCTAAGGCACCATCATCTGGAGCAGCTGACCCAGGAATGTGTACATTCCAGGTGGGTTTTGAATCCCTCCAGACAGGGACATTTCACGACCTCCCATGGCAACCCATTCCAGTGCTCTGCCACCCTTCAGCGTCAAGTTCTTCTTCATGCTGAGGTGGATCTTCTTGTGTTTTAGTTTATGGCCAAAACCTCCTGTAGAGAGGCTTTATTTAAAAGTTGTTGGTTGTAGTCTAAACTGTGAAAAAGCCGTTGAAGGCACCAGTTACCTAAAGTGATGCTGAATGTTATGTGTAATCTATAATTTTTAAGGTAATACAAAGCAAGTAATTCAAACCTGTTCTCCTAGACTTGAACCATAAGCTGTAAGCTGTTGATCCTGTGCAGGAACACCTGACTTGTACCTGTTACTGGGAGCTTCTGTGCTTCACCTTTTGTCTTGCAGGCAGCAGGGTTACAGATGAGATACTGCGCCTGGTGCCCAACCTCGAGAACTTCCGGCTCACGCTCCGTGCAGTTAAACTGTGGGCAAAACGTGAGTGATGGGACGGTTTGTGATCTTTAAACTTTGCAGAGGCGCCTCATGCTCACTATTGGATGTGCCTCAGCTTTGGATTGCTATTTAAATGACATTTGTTGTATTAAAACCCTTTAAAAACTTTAGGTTCATGGTCTGTCCATGTGGTAAATTCCTTGGGTTTTTTTAGTGGGGGTGGAGTTTGGAGAAGAGGGGAGGGCTTATGAGACACTGCTGCATTGCTTATCAGGAACCTGACTACAGATGATAAAAGTTACCAATTAAGGGTAAAAGCAGTAAGAAAATCCCATTTGCCTATATGGCTAGAGCAAGTACTGGAAGAATGGCAGAACTTTTGTCTTAAGGGGAATTAAAGTGAAGCGGTAGGTGTAGCAGCACGAGCAAGTTTCACAGCAGCAGTATCTTGGGAAGAGGTGTTGTACTGATTCTTTTTCTCATCCCTGTAAGGACCAGCAATTTTGACCTCACTGCACTGCAAAAATAAATGACATTGAGGCTGAAATATATTAAGTATTCTGTGGATTGTGCAGCTGGTGCTGTAAATTTTAAAGACTACAGGTTAACTGCATGGTATCCGTTCTAGGACGTGGTGTTTACTCCAACATAATGGGATTTCTTGGTGGAGTCTCCTGGGCAATGCTGGTAGCAAGAATATGTCAACTCTACCCGAATGCTTTGGCCTCTACTCTGGTTAACAAATTCTTCTTGATTTTTTCAAAATGGTAAGAGCTGTTTATTTTAATTTGCGTAAAGAAGTAACACTTGCAGCTATTTATATCAAGATGCATGTTGACAACATCCCATGCAGCCCTGAATTGCAGAGCTTAAAATGGGTGCTTAATTACAGTCTTGTCTTCTATAGGGATTGGCCAAAGCCAGTATTACTGAAACGACTTGAAGAGAGCTTTCTTAATTTACCAGTCTGGGACCCTAGGGTAGGTAGCCATTGCAATCAGAAGCCTTAAAACTTTCTTCTGACCTGAGCTGGTGCTAAACAAAGCTGTTGTAACCTCCCAGGTGAACCCATCAGACCGGTACCATGTGATGCCCATCATCACCCCGGCCTATCCACAGCAGAACTCCACGTACAACGTGTCCGTGTCAACACGAGCGGTCATGGTAGAGGAGTTCCAACGTGGTAAAGTACATTCTGTGCTTATTAAACAGTGCAATTCTCACTCTATGAAACCACGTTATCCGAATTAGTTTCCTTCAGTGAGGTGTTCTAGTTATAAGATTTCTCTGGGAAATACGTCCGTTGCAGGCAATAAGGGACCGGTTTTCCAATAAGCTGTTGTAGATCTGCATTGCATCTGGGGAATTCCTGCTTTTTGTTCTGTCAATTACTGTTACAATCTTCCAAAGTTTGTCACGGTAGTCTTAAAATAGTAATAAGATTTTTCAACCATATTTGTAGGTCTTGAAGTTACAGATGAGATTCTCAAAGGAAAATCAGACTGGTCAAAGCTCTTTGAACCACTGAACTTCTTTCAGAAGTACAAGTATGTATGAAATCTGTTGTCTGAACTTGAAATTATTTACTTAGTGGTTAGCATAACGAGTTTTAACTTGGGGCCTAAAAAGAAGATTGTATTGATGTGTTTCAGTTTGGGACTTCTTAAAGAAACAGGAAATAGTTATAAATTTTGGTAAGTATAAGCATAGGGAAGATAGGAAAAACCGTCTTATGTCACTCACACCATTTTTTCCTACCAAAAATTAAAAAATCATCTGATATTTAGAACGCAGAATAAAATCTTGAGCTAGTGTACTCATTTTCCTTTCTTCTTCTAGACATTACATTGTGCTGACTGCCAGTGCCTTTACAGAAGAGCATCACTTAAACTGGTAAGTCCCGCTTTAAATGCGGGTCCAGTGCAAAACTGAAACTCAACTCAGCGTTGCACCGTATTTTTGTTAGTTATATTAACAAATAAAGTCTGTAACTATGCAGCTAGGCATGGAATACACCCTCTTCCCTCTTTGCTTTGAAGACCACTGTTGTAGAGCCTTAGACTCGTTTTCATAAAGTGTTTTACCGTAATATTTAATTAAGGACTAGATTGCACTCAGTGCTAGATTGCACTGGTGTGTTGTCAGCCTGTTCCAGACCTACTTTTCTTCAATGAAGGGAGATATGCCAATAATTACTTATTTAACCTATGTGGATGTGCTGAGTCGCTGTGAATTTTGAAATAAGGGGAAATGGTGAGGAATTAAGGCACTGTAATGTGTGTTTATTGACTTTCCAGTGGGTTTCTTTGTGAAGAAATTGGTACTTTGCTTGCTTCGCCCAAGTAAGGAAGCAAAACACTTCTCTGTGACAGATACCCATTCTGAGGGCACCTTAGTTTTACTTCAAAGTTTGGCCTGTGCTTTAAGTCAAATAATTCTTGTGCCATCTCTAAAAGATAGCTTAATGTTTAAAAATAGTTTTAATAGGTAATACCTTTTATCTGAACTTTCTAATATATTCACCTAAAAATCTTATCAGCTACAACTTGATATCAGTCACAGTTGTGTACAACAAGGTGTGTGGGCAGAGGGCCAAATAATTTTTAACATGAAATATTCTTGAGTGAACAAAGCTTATTGTACCTCACGACAAAGACAAGGGAAATTCTGGCTCTGGTAAGGGGTGATGTTTTTTCAGTGAGAGAAATAGAGGCAAATTTTCCAGTTTTGCAGCTGGGGTAAACAATAAAGCAGAAGATAAACTTGCTTCAGTTTATTATAAGAAAAAGTTTAGTTCACCAGTTCTTGAATGGCTTTGGGAATAGATAACATCTGTTATTCATCGACATAAGATGCTTTTGAATAAGATACAAATTTCTGACTGCTTTTAAAGTTAGCAGGCTTTTAGGTAGAAGGATAAAATGCCAGTACTTTATTGAAATTAAAGCCCTTATGGTGATGATTCATTTCTTAGGGAAGTTTCTGATGGGACTGTTGACTAGATCATTGTTTATTAAAATAACTCTATTTTTCCATTTTCACTGATCAATCTGCAGGAAAAAATGCATCTTTACTTGGTGTGATTGAGCCTTTTCAAAACCATTCTTCTTCTTGATCCTTGTGGCAAAAAAAGAGTGTTGCTGCACCCCGGAGGTGCTGGGATCTGCTCCTTGTTATTTTCATCCTAGGTTACAGGTGGAAGTGTTGTATCTGAACTGTGCAGAGCACATGTAAAACTCACTTGTCTCTGTCTTTAGAAACAAAAGCACAAATGTCACTGGAAACATGTCAAATTACAGTTTGTGTATGTGATATAAAGATCTAGCACTGCTCAGCTATGTGAAACTTGGTACTTATGGATTGGTTAATGCTGTATTACAAATAGACCTCTAAATGATGTGCTGGATACAGTTAAAAATGAATAAAATATCTCTTCTTACTAGGATTGGCCTCGTCGAGTCTAAAATCCGTGTGCTGGTTGGAAACTTGGAAAGGAATGAATTTATAACTATTGCACATGTACAGCCCCAGTCTTTCCCTGGCAATGAAGTTCTCTATAAACAGTGAGTTTTGTTACTTTTCTGAAGTACATTTTGGCCGATGTGTATCTTCATTCCCCTCAGCTCATTGGAGAGAGCTGTTCAGTACGTTTCTGGCAGGGTCCTGAGCACGTAACATCTTTTTAAAGAAGGGAGCAGTTCAGGGAGAAGTGCTCTGAGAACTTCAGTCTGGGCTGGCTTTAAACTAAACAGCTAAAATGTACCACAATCCAAATGACTGGTATCTGTGCCTAACTCAGGTTTGTGAATCTTTTTTTTTAGGAGTGGATATGTATCAATGTGGTTTCTGGGGCTTGTATTTAAGAAAGCAGAGAGTGCAGTAAAGACTAACGTTGATCTAACACACGGGATACAGTCGTTCACGGATACAGGTAAGGCTCTATTTTTGCTCTAGACTTGTAGGGTGTAATTCTTTTTATTCCAGTGGAAATTGCTTCACAAACTGCCTTGTGCTTCCTTCTGTTATTAGATATCCCTGTAGATAGCAACATGTGAAAGATTAGCTTGAAAAACATGTTGCATTGACACTTTGTCAAAGTAAGGCCATCTTGAAACAAAAGTGTGTTACAGTCATACACCATGTACCCTATGTGAGTTCTCAGAAAACTGCATTTCTTAGAGGTGACAGTCAGTTGTGAAGCCAGGAGATGCCCATTTGCTGGGAGTAGCTGTACTTGTCAAAAAGTAGTCAGCTGCTGAACTTTGAAAGTGGGAACTGACTGTGTTGAGCTCTGGAATGAGTTGTTAATGCCTGTTTATGGTATTTTTCCAAGACAATTGGTGTGTAATATGATCCCAGAAGTGTGAAAGTCACTGGGTTGTCACATTGTAATTACATGCAGTCTCACCTGTAAATTTTCATGTTCATAGTCTGTTACTACTTTTGATAGGTGTAGAAATAAATCGATATTGCAGGTGTTGTTAGGTAATGCTAGAACAATAAGGAAATCAGGCTATTCCTCTTAAGTGACAAGTGTGTTTGGATGTAGAGTTCTAAACAGTGAAATCCTCTAAATGTTTGTTGGAGTTTATCCATAGTACCAGCATGAGTTGTGTGTTGTCTTGCTCAGACAACATGAGTAAAAGCAGTACAACCTGACCTTGTTCTTAGCTCATGCTTGGGATATGAGAAAAGCACAGAAAAACGCATCAAAACTCTTGTCTGAGTTTCAAGCCAGGTGGGGTGATTTCCTCAGGCTTGCCCTGTTATCTGTACTTGAACTTTACATCCAGTGGCACTACATTTCAATGGCAAATGTGAATTATGTTAATGAGATTTTTCAGTGCTGCTAAGAGGCCGGAACTAATGGTAAATCGTTTATGCACAAACATTGTTAGTATGGCTGTGTGCTCGTAGTGTAGTGAAGCACAGCCTATGCTGTGTGCTGGATGTAGGGTGTGAATCCAGAGAGAACTGAACAGAAAAGCTATTCCTTGAGAGGCATGAAATCCTTTGGAACATGTAGGGATGACCAGTGGTTCTGTGCTAGAGAGCTGTTATCATGTGCCTTGACTTTGAGAGAATAATTTTAGAAGGCAAAGATTAATTTCAAGTTGACGAGCTCAAGAATAGAAGGCTGAGTTTGGAAGGCTTTTGTTCAGTGAACTTTATTTCCCTTTTACGTACAAACTATTGAATTTCCTTTGATGGAATGTCCACATTGGTGTGTATGTTCGTGTCTGTGCTTTTATTTCACTTCTGGTCTCCTGTAGAAAGCCTTTTAGTTGCATGTCCTTGCAGTCTGTATGTCAGTAAGCTGACTTTCCAGTTATGCTTGTGGATAGGCCACTTAGATAAGCTCATCTAAATGTGGCTTAACTCTGTAATAACTGTTGTGCTGCTGTAGCATTCTTCAGTTGCACAAAAGGCTGTTTGCAGGCCGTTGAGAAAAACCTCTGTAAATTGTAGCAAGTCTGTAAAGTCAGATTCCCTAAAATCCAGCCTTGCTTCCTCAGACAGGTAGAATTTTATAAATGCGTATTTGAACTCAAGTGGCTGTTGTGTCTGGTCTGTAGGGAACGTGAAATGGGCATCACAGGTCACATTCATCCCCTTGTGGTTATTGGGAGTGCTTGGGCAGAATTTTGTGTTCTCTTAGGCTGGGAACTCTTCATTTGGGCTGGGCAGACACGTTTCTAAAGAAACCATACGTAACTTTGACAAGTACTAATGCAGACATCCCCACAAACTCTGTGTTTGGTGTCAGTTTACAGGCAGGCCAGTGCCCTCAACATCCTAAAGGAAGGTATGAAAATTGAGGCAACTTATGTGAAGAGAAAGCAACTCCATTATTTTTTGCCAGCAGGAACCTTACAGAAAAGAAAGAAGGTACAATAAAAATTCAGCGCTTCTGGTAATTTTTAATAAAAGCTTTAATAATTACTTGAAGGCTTTATTTTTTAACTGTCGTTTCAGCAAAGGGTGTCAGATATTAGTCAAAATAATAGTGGACTTCAGTGCAAAAGGTCTTCTTTAGGTGAAAGCTGTTCGGATGGTTCCAAAGACAGAGATTCCAGAACACCCTCTAATTCCTCTTCATTAAATAAGATATCCAAGTTGGACATCTCTACAGCAGCGACAGAAAGGTTAGTGCCGTAACCTTGGAACTGTGGAGAAGCTGCTTTTAACTGACTCACAGTGTAAATGAGATCTAGGATTTCTTGTTTGAATCTGTGTGCATCATAAGCATGTGGAGGGCTCTAAGAGCTTCAGAAACAAAGCTGGAATCTCGACTGGGCACATGGTAGGAGACCAGGTTAGAGGAAAAACTTGAAAAAACTACATAATGTCCATGAACACATAGGAATGAAGAACTTGACACCAGGGAAATTATTAAGTCTTGAATATAAATCTTTATAGGCTAGTGTGTAACTTGAAGCTGGGGTATTTTATGTGCAAGTAACTGTTCTTTCTAACAAAAAGTACTGTTGATGCCAAGTAAATTAAGTTGTAATGACGTAGTGATCTTGGTCACAGAAACACTAGAGCTGCTGCTGACTTAGTGGAGTGGTATGAGAACTCAGGCAGTAAAAGTGTTTGTCACTTCCTGGGAAGTCTGTTTATCCCTAAGCACAGGAGGAATACAAAATCTTGAGAGTAATTGCCCAGTCCTACCAAATGTGTGATACCTGCTCTGTTCAGACTGATACTGTAGGAGTCATATGAAAAAAAAAAAAAGAACAAAAAATTGTGTGCACATCTAGGTAGAGCAGAGCAATGGTTCAAAGCAGCACAGTGTGCTGGGTAGACTAATCTGGGAAAATACATCAGGGCATAAAAACTTAGTAAAGAGAATGCTTGAGTTTAAATCTGCAGTCTGAAGTTCTGCAAAATGATGGTCTGGTGCTACATTGCCTGGGAGGTTGTGTTGTTTAATAGAGCTCTGACAACGAGCTAAGGAGGTCGATGTTTGTCTTGCATGCGCTTTCTGGAAATGACATATACAGTATTTTACAAACTAGCATTTTATAACTCTAGTGTTTGACTTTTATAGAAATGTTGAATGTCAGAGTTGTAGTGGTGCCAACAGTGTAGCTGAGCCATCCACGTCTAAGGGACTTTGCATTCCTGTGACTGATCCAAGTATGTATTTGAAGTGGTAGGTGGAATGTAGTTTTTAATTTCGTGGCCAAACTCTAAAAGCCAGGTGTCTCCTGCAGAAATGGAGGCTACAGTTGCACTAAGAACATCGGGACCTCCAATTGGTTGCACCATTCCAGGATATAACGCGGTTTGTCAACTCAGAACGTGCTTTGTGCAAGGACAGCATAAATTAAGTGGGACTCTAATCACGGATCCTAAGAGTGCTTCACCTAAGCGACATTATTCACCAGCCTCTAAAGTATCTCGTCCACCTACGTCGGGAGAAGGCCCCCAAAAAGCCGTAGATGGAGAAAAGGCAAGAAGGGGGGGCTAGGCCAAGAAGGGTTTGAAGTAGTATTAATTACTGATGTAGAACAAATGAAATAAGTGAAAATAAATGCATTGATACATCCCCAAAGGATTTGGGAATCTAAATTTAAGCATATGTAGTTGGACTAGAATGTAGATGTGAGAAATCATAATGAATATAATGTGTAACTATTAAACAACGTGTTTTCAGTATCTGGCACTTAGCGACTGCTTCTCATCTGGTGCCAAGGTCTCTAAACACTACTGTACTTATCTGTCGCTGCAGTGACCAATTGCTGAATGAACTGTCTCATCTGGAAGCAGTTCTTAATTCAGAAAAAAAAAATTATCTCCAAATGAAGAAGATATGAATCTTACAACTGTAAAAGCACGAGCTAATCTGTTTCTGGTAGATGCTTTTTGAATGCCTATTGGTAGTTCTGCTGCTTTAGAAATCAGCAGCCTACTCAATAGGTCATTACTTCTGAAATGATAGTGTGGAGTTGTTTGTTAAATCTTAGTTTTGTGGAACTTTTAGATGAATATTTCATTTGTTTTATTGCTATATGTAAATATCCTCAAATAGCTGTTCTTGGAGCTTGAGGCACAAGCAAAGAACAAAGAACCCTCAGTTTTGACACTTGTAAAGAATCATCTTGTAAAATTGTTATCTAGTGCTGAAAACTGCAAGTACAGATTTCAAGGTTTGGGTAGTAGGACTTTTTCAGAGGCTTGAAATTCCTGTGGGGTCATGGAGGACTTGTATAAATATTCTTTTAAGAATGGCCCCTAATACATTTAATGTGTTGATTGGAAGCTGCACCCAAGTGAAAAAATTTTAGCACAGCAATTATTTTGAGTCTGTATTTTGTTCCTCCAGCTAAATGTCTGGGACTCCGATTTCACAGAAAGCGGATACCCTCAAGATGGGAGGAAGAGAGCTACAAAAAATGTAATTTTGAAGTGATTTTACTCAGTGGACTAAATGAAAAGCTGAACAGTTTAGTGCCTAGACTGGCTCACATAAATACGCTGCATGTTTACTGATGGAAACAAAAATACACTCTTTAGTTTAGCTTATTTCAGTCCTCATTCCCCAAATATTACTTGGATGACCTATCTTTTAAATGTTACTAGATGATTTGGTAGTGTCTAATTCCTTGCCACGCGTGAAATAACATTGAATTCTCTTTTTAAAACTGCTTGATTCACTGATGTAAATTAAAACTGCTATAAAGACTAAAGCATTTGCCTTCTCAAAGGGAAGATAAAGAGCTTTGCTATTCATGGTGGTTGTTACTGAGGCATAAACTCTTGAGGGCAAACCCTCAAATCAAGATGAGATCTTGTTGGTGAAGGTTGAAATACCTGAACCACTGTCTGTGTGGTTTTAGGGCTTCAGGATACCTAAACCCCACCCCTCATGGGGTGGAGGTTGTTAATGCATGTATGATTTTAAGGTATCCTAGCTGCAAGAACTTGCTGCCTCTCAGTGAGGAACCTGGCAATACCAGCTAACAAATTCCTTCTGGCTTTTTTAGGGTGTCCTTGATGGAAAATCTATGCAGATTCCAGTGATCACATCAAGATCACAGGTATTTATTGTGCTTTTGTATTCATAGGTAAAGCAGAGCTAGCATTTTCATTTTATGTACTATTAAACTTGGTGGTTTGAAGATTAGCAAGGTTTTGCCTGTTGTGCTTCCAACAAATTCAGTAACTGAACAATGACTGTCACGTCAAAGTGATGTCACATCAAAAGTGAAGCTGAAGTTTCCACATTTTGAACTTGAAAACCCACGTTTACCTGCCCTTAGACACTGACAGTCTGTGTCCTGGTTTGGTTTTCTTGTACTGTTATCAGTACTTGTATACTGATTTCTGTGATGAGACTTGGAAGCTTTGAAGTCTATATGTGACTTTAACTGCTCTGTGTCATGTAAAATGTTGCGAAATTCAGGGCTACGAGACTGGAAGTGATCCAGACAGTAGAGATTCTGTTTTCCTGACCCATGGATCTGAGAAAAATCTTCCTTTGCTGTTGAGCAACTCACAGCTAATTTTTGCCCCCATCAGGGGTATACTTATCTCAGTTCATGCAAGAAAAGAATTGTGCAGAGGGGAAAATGCTCTTCCTCTGGATGTGGTGGTAATTAAACAAGTAATGTGGTGGGAAAAAAAAAATCTTCTCTGAAAATGGGTTTGGGCCATACTGATTTGGTACATAAAGGATGTTATAATCAGCTAGAAAAGGGTTTAGCTGCTGCTTCTTCTGAATTAATGAATTTTAAATTAATTCATTCATTAATTAAAAAATTTCCTCTTTTTTTTTTGTGGCATCTGTTTGTGTGTTTTAGAGGCTTTCCAGTAAAGAACTGCCAGATTCTTCATCTCCTGTTCCAACAAATAGCATTCGTATTATTAAAAGATCCATCAAACTTACCCTTAATGGGTAAGTGGTTGATCTCCAGGTGAAGAGGATAATCACTTGTTACCAGTCCTTGTTCTGAATGTGTGTTGTAGTTACTAACAAAGGTAGAAGGTTACTGTGGCCATAGTGTAACTGACCAGTTAAAATCGTGGTCTTATTTTTATACTGTTGGTAGATGCTTGCTTCCTTTTGAACTACTCTTTGCATGTGCGTGTAACAGTTACCTTTATGAGTTTTTAAGAAGTCTAAATTGTCACCAGCTGAAACAGCTACAAAAACCAGCCTGTCCTGTGCCTTGGATTCAGAATGTATGCCATCAGAGTTAATTAGTTGCTGCAACCACATTCTGTTTTCAAGTGTGTATGAACGTGCTTGTATTCATTTGTGCTTGCCTCATTCATGTGCATGTATTGTTCTTATCTCCAATTATTTTCCCGTTTGGCACACGCACTCCTGTGCTTCTCTCACAATGGTGCTCAGCTTCCTTGGCTCGCAGCTTTCCACTGTCTTGCACAGCCATGCACTACACAGGTATTGCCTCCCATGGAGGCCCATAAATGATTTCAGTATTGAAGGAAATGCAGCAGAGGATGCTACCAAGGTATGGAGATGATAGACATGTCCCTTGCTGTGTTACCTGATATTTTTTTTTTTGTCTCAAGACTGCTCCAGCATGAGACTTGAGAGGGTTTTTTGTGTCACTGGGTGGTAAAGCCCAACTCTGAACACACAGCTGAAGATGCACTGAAACATTGCAACAGCTGAGGCTGTCCTGACACTACTGCCCACCTGTGCAAGCTGCATGCAGAAAGTGGTTTCAGATAAACCCTGAAAGCTGTTCTAAATGCTTCCATGGAAACCTGTAGTAGTCTTGAGTCTGGTTCTGTAAACTGGTAACACTGCTTACCCGGCTAAGTGCATTAGGGGTTTTGGGGGGTGGGGAGAAATTCTGATTATATGAAACAGGTATTATGCTATTTCTCTATTGTAAATTCTTTATCGTTTGGTGGTTTCATAAGTGAACTTGTAAGTTGTTTTTCCAGAGTATTTTTGTATGTACTGTAAAAAACTATCTTCAAAGTGAAATTTAAAATCTTTAGTTTCTTTTTCTTTTTTTTTTTTTTTTTTAGTGCAAATGGGATCTGCTTAAAAAATCTAAACAACTAAACCAACTCTAAGGGATGGGAGGAAGGCAGTGCCAGAAAAAGGTGTTCTACAAAATGATAATGTCATAGAATCATTTAGGGTGGAAAAAACCTTTAAGTTACGAGTCCAGCTGTAAACCTAACACGGCCAAGTCCACCACTAAACTGCCATGCTGGAGTAAATCTGAGGGCACCAGGAATGCTGCTTTGCTTTCCTGCTTCTGGTAGATCTGGGGTTTGATTCAATGCCCTCTGAATTGTGCAGTTTGCAAACTGCAGGATTCAGCTGAAGTCCCAGTTTGATATGTGGACAAAGATACCCTTGAATTGTTTTAAAATGAGTTGCTTATCTTAAAGAGCAAATCTGAGCTCTAAACATCTGAAGTATCCACCTTAGTGACAAGCCTGAAGGACCATAAAGAAATAAGAGGTGGTATCTATCTTGTCATGTCTTAACTCTTTAACATTCCCTCTGCTGCTAGTATCCCAAACCTGTGGAGAAAGCATGACTGTATTTATCACAATCTGCTTGTTTTTTTTCCTTTATTCTCTAGTTTCCAGCCTGCTTCAAGTGCAATTTATCCCTTAGAAGTTGACCTTAGTGGGTTTGAGAGGCCTTGTTCTTCCTTCTACCCTCCAAAATCCCCAAAACGTAGAGTGCAAGGCCTTGATTTAGTCGCAGGTTAAAATTAAGAAACAGTACCTTAAGTAGCTTTTTTAATTGCTTAAGTAGCTTTTAGCAGAACTACACCTGAGGTTTATAAAATGGTTGCCTCAGTTTTGTGACCTGTTCTGAAACAGTGGTACTCAAATATTGTCACTTCTGTGTACCAGTTACAGTAGGTGTACAACTTCAGCACCTGTGTAAATACAAATCCATCATGAATTTGAAGGAGCTAAAGCTGAAGTAGGTGATAAGATAAACAGCAAAAAGAATATGGGAAGTGTTTTGTAGTAGACTACAGTCCTGTAATGTTCCCATGCTTTTAAATCCTTCCACGTGAGTATTCCAAGACTGTTTAAGGGATGATTTTTCCATAGGCTCTATGTCAGCACATGCACTTATGCAACTATTCCCGAACTAAACTAACCTAGCTAATGGATATACTTTACACAGATAATATTATTTTACTCTTGTTTTGTGGTTGTCTTCTAATTGCTCTTTTTAATTTTTTTTTTATTTTCCTCCTCACTCTTAGGGTTTTAAGAAGAATGTTCAGGGTTTTGAGAAGAACATTCAGGAAGAATTTAGGTTACTAGTTTCTCAGACTTGATCCATTGGTGAATTACACGTCTTATCCTAGTGTATCTTGACATATAACATGTCAAGTGTGATGTTACGTGATGTCAGTGTTCTGGAGTTTCCCTGGATGTTGCAGAAGTTCGATGCTGCCCCAGGACTCTGCAGATTAGAATTCAGCTGTTTGTAAATAAAATTCAAATTTATTCAACTTCAACGTTCTCCTCTGTTAAAGTGATTGAGAGGGAAGTTACTCCTGCGTAAGGACTCAGTGAGGGAGGCTCTTTGCTATCAGACTTCTCCAAAGGTTGCTCTTTTCTCTCTGCTTTCTTAGCTGGTTGCTGGCTGTCTGACTTGAGATGAGGGATTCGTGCTCAGTCTCTTCCATGAGGAGCAGCTCTGCATTGAAATTGTGTCTGATTAGTAACTTTGAGCAAGAAATTCCCTTGTAAGAATTAACATCTGTGGTTTTACTAGGTACAAGCAAAGAAGCAGTTAATGTGAAGTCAACTACATTTTGGTTGTAGCCGTTGATTTTCCTGTAGAAACTGAGCGAAAGTAACAGAGTACTTACTTTTTGCCTTAAGGAGGAAAAAAGGTATCTTGAAATTTGTTAATCTTGACTGTGGGAGAGAGGGGGTTTACTAACCCTGTCTTATGTAATGCTTAGTGATAGAAGCTGTTGAGCCTAAAAAGACCAGCAAAAACTCCTGGCTGTATTTTTGTAATTACCTCATCGCACTTCTTATAAGGAGTGTGATCGTGTGCATTATTCCAGTAAATGAGGAGCCGTGGTTGAGGGGTGCAGGCGTGAGGCTCGTACCCACGCCGGGCTGGAGGCAGCCTGTGCCTTGTCCCAAAGGAAATCAAACGGCCCTGGGGGACGAGCAGGACTTCGGTCCTCAGGAAAAATCCCCTTCCCCTGGAGAGCCCAGCCGGCTGCTGCCTTGTCCCTCCCCCCACCTGCTGCGGAGTGGCTGTGGGGGCTGCGTGCCCTTTGCCCCGCGCTCGAAGGGGAGCCGCGGCGGTTCCGTGCCCCGGAGCCCGCGGCGGGGGCGGGCGGGGTCCGAGGGCCACGTGTGCCGTGACAGTGCCGTGACAGTGCCGTGACAGTGCCGCGTGTGGCCGCCTGGGAACGGGAACGGCCACCTCAGAACGTCACTCCTGCCCCGGGCTGCTGCTTGGGGGGACACCCACAGCCTCCTGCTTCCTGCCCAGCCCTGCTGTGCCCTCCTGGCCTTGAGCCCTGCGGGACTAAGCAGAGTGCGGGGGGGTGTTGTCCAGCCTGCAGCGGGTGGTGGGCGCTCCTTGCTGCCTACATCATGTTGGTCAGTGTGGACTCCCCCGTGCGTGAGGGTTTCTTCAGCCACCGTCTACCCCAGGCTGCCAAGCCTTAAGCGTGGCCCAAGAACTCAGGGCTCTAAGCTGTTGCACCTTGGGTGTTGTTATGGGAGGATCTTGACAAAGCAGTAGCCTGGGGGCTGATTTTTCTCTCGTTCTGGAAAATACAGCCTGTTAAACTCTCAGCTGTCTGACCTTCAAGAAATTTATACAGACTGCTCATCCTTGGGCAGTTCCTCTTTCCTGGGAAGACACTGTCTGAATCCTCCTGCTGCCCTCTCCCAACCTTGTTTCTTATTCACACCTCTTCTTTTTTTCATTTCTTCTGATCGCAGACTCTTGCCTGTTTTCCTCTTCCCTCTGATAATTCCCATTTCCCTTTCTCACCTGAGTCCCTCTTTCTGAGTTCGAACTGGGTAATACATTATTCGGTGGTGATGAGTAAAGCTCCCATGAATCCTGAAACCAGAGGAGAAATAACCTACCCTGTTTCAGTTTCAGCGTGGGGCAGCCTGGCAATCAGCTGCCTACTGCGGGCACCATCCAGCTCGCTCTCTGCATGTGTATGCAATGGAGAGAAAGCTGAAAAATTTGGCTACTAAAAGCAAGCCTGGCAAGCATGTGCAAGGTCAGTCCTTTTCCAAGGAAGAGCAAAAAATCCCAGTAGTGACACCAGCACGGTCTCCTTGCTAAATTTCATGTCTCTGTTTCTGAAATGCAAAGAAATTTCTTAAAAGTTTTAAGAATTCTTTGAATATAGCTAAAGCATATCTTCCCCAAGGTCGTTCGTAGAAATGACTGAGTCATATTTGTTCTGTTTTTCCTAAAAAATCATCTCAAGGGGCAGCGTATGTGATCATGTGAAGAAAAGGTGTTGGCAAACTGGGAGTAACTCAAAATGTGGCCTTAAAATAGGAAGTGTTGACTAGCCAAAACCAACAATGTGTGTTGATGATAATACGATAAAAATAAAACAGAGTTAAGGTTGTAGCAAGTAGGTACTAAAGCTAGAACATGCAGGAATTTCTTTTATCCCTGCAGTTTTAATTCTGCTCTGTTTTTCCAGTGTGGTCACTTGGCCAGAACAGAAAGTTATCCCACCTACTCTGAGTGCACGCATGCAAGGAAGAAAAGCTGAGGTTCTGTGAATCACTTGATGTGTAATTCTTGACTAAATACCTTCAGCACTGCTTTGGAATGATGTTTGTTCTGATTTTGTTAGTTTGTTTCTCCCTTTTTTATTTATTCAATACTGAATTTACATTTTATTGTGTACAGCCTGAACCAGAAAGGCATAAACCTGTCATAATGAGCAATCCCAACAGAGATTTCTAATAACTGAGCTAAAGAAGTACCAGCTATTTTAAGTTTCTGCATGTTCTGCTCTCTCAAATGAAAGAGGCATTTTAGATGTCAGGAAACTGAAATCTGGTGCTGGCTCTGAATTGTACTTCTGAAACTGAAGTCTCTATTTCTTGCCAGGCTTGTAAGTGGTCATTACATTCACTTTTGGTTTTGTCTAGATGGTATCGCATATGTTCATTTTCTGCACTCATTTGGAACGTTGTTACAGGTCTTTAATTAATACTGTACCTTTTTTGCTATGTAGGATAACATGTTGGGAGAGTCTGTAAAGCAGCCTGGTATAGCTTTTGTGCAAAGCATTTACCAAATTTGCCAAATCGTGAACAACTGGAAAATCATGGAAACAGTACTTTCTGTAGAGTGATTGTTTGCAGTAATTTAGTTAAAACCGAATGAGACAAAAATATGCCCCTGGGAATCGTGTTTTGAGGAAAATGACAGTGTTGCAAGCAGTGAAGTACTAGCAATGAGAAGGCCAGGGAATCCCCTGTTTCTGTTCCTCTGTTCACCCACTAAATAAATCCTGCCTTACACCAAATGGTAAGTTGTGCAAGTACAGAGACGTTCACTTTGCTGTAGTTCAGGGTAAATGTTTGGTACGTGCCTGTAAAATTATCAATCAGTTTACCAAATACTATTCCTCTTACAGAAATGAGTAATCAGCAACACGTTAATTTTCTCTCCCATTCATACATGTTGTGACTTCAAGTGGGGAAAATTCAGTAAAGGTAAGATCTCAATTTTCTCTAGACTTTGGTTATTTAAAGTTGGTTTGAGTTCACCTTTCAGTAACAAGTAAGCTGAGATGGATTGTCCAGCAGCCCAGCTATGGAGCTTAAGTAGAGGTTTGTATGTTCAAACTCAAATCTTGTGTTGAGCCTTAAAGGTCACTCCTGATTTCAGTGGCTGTGATGTCAGTGGGGAAACCCTGCTGCACTTTCGTCTGTCCTCATGCAAAGGTCTAAAAATGTCAAACAAAAGCAAAGCCATTACTTAGAAAAGTTTAAGGCTACAGAATAGAAACTAACCACAGGTTCTCAGTGGCTTCTAAGCAACACCACATTATTTCATCAGCTCCTGCTCGTATGTGCACTTTGGTCTGTTCTCAGTCACTGTTCCTTTAACTTAGATTGTTTTGGCTTTCAGCTACTTATTAAGAAGATGTTTTGTTGACAAACATGGGATGATTTATTTGTTAACTAATGGATGCCACTAACACCAATGTTTAAGATGGCTTCTTATCCAGAATAATTGGACAGAGTGCCCACCAAAAGTTCCTTATTTGTATTAAGTTTTGGAATCAAGTATCATGCATTTTTTCCCTTCTGCTTTAACAGATGAATCTAAGGTGTAGAGATTAACTGTGTATGAAGGGTCAGACAGAAATTTTGTGGCTAAGACCAGAAACTGAAGCCAAGTTCCCTGAACATGTGAGACCCTTCTTCTTTAGAGTCAGGTTGTCTGTGTCCGCAGTGGGGATTCCCAGTGCAGTATCCCATTACTGTATCTGGCTAAGGACTCTTGTAAGGGCTCTGTATTTCTAGAGACTGATGACACCTATTGATTTTTAAGCCACTACTTACATGATAGCTCACTATTCTTTCCTTTTGCTTTTTTCTAAGCTTGCAAATTAAACAGCTTTTCCTTTCAGATCTTGACTGTCTTCTTAAGAACAAAAAAACCGAAATCACAAATTTGTTTCCTGCTTATTTTTGTTTTTTCGTAAAAAAGTCTCACTAAGAATTTTAGCACAACCCACAGTGCCACAGGACTGCCAGATGCAAGTTAACACCTTATTGAGTGCTCATAGGTAAGTTCTTACGTCCTACTATTGTGGGGGTGAGTGAGAGTGATAAAGACTCCCCCCAATAATTCTTGATAGTAAAACTGTAAAAAAAAATAGGGTGACATTTTCTAAGGAGTATCTCCAGGAAAGGAATGGATGTTAAGTGTACATCTTTATTATTAATGTTACATATCTTTCTGAAAGAATGACAGAGTTTACAGCAAGTTTCTGGAATCCATCTCCCTTACAATACTTAAGTACTTAAACGAATGTTCTGTTTGTGGACTTTCATCACTCAAAATTCCAGTCAGCTCAAGTGGAAGCATTGTCTGAAAGCAAGGTGTGTGATTGGGTTTTTGACTTGTAACTGTTCTGTATTGCTATGAATGTGTTACTGCCTGACCCCAAATCTAATGAACTTATTCCTGGAATCAGAGCTTGTTCAGTGCAGTGAACATGCACAACGAGCACATCTCCAGCACCGAGAATGTGCTATTGCTTCGTGAGTTTCTTAAAGCCCCCCAAATAAAGCTAGAAAAACACCCAGTTGAGAGAAGCTGACATACCCCTTCCCTCTTCCAGCTTTAGGAGTGTGAATTTTCTGAAATTCCCAAATAATGCTGTGGAGCAGTCTCTGCTTAAGCATGTTATGAGCCAAGATGGAGCTGCTCTTGTAAAGGGAAGCACACGGAACTGTGGCTCCCCTCCCTCTTACTGAGCCGGGTGTGCCGGTTTGGACACAAATTTAGGAGGAAACAACCCAAAAAGGGCGCCTCTCTCTCCTGCTGTTTTTCTGCTGTGCTTGCCTGTGTTCCTGCTTTGGCTCCTACTCCTAGGCTTTCTTTCCCGGCTTCGACTCCTACTGTGCTTTCTCTCTTTTTTGGAATCCCTCTTGTCATTGCGGTGTTTCTTCTCGTCTTTGTCATCCTTGTCTTCTCTCCTCTGTGTCACCCTTACTCTTCCTGTCTTTTGACTTTTCTCTAGATGGATCTTTTTCCCTCTCACTACCTCTTTCCTTATCATAATCTCCCTCTTTTTCCGACTCCATTCATTTTCTTTCTCTCATTCCCTATTCCTGTTTCTTCTGTCTCCTTTTCTGTTGTGACTTCAACTTTGGCTTCTGTATGTGGATCTTGTTTTTGGAGACCCTGAATGTCTATGTTCTGCATGCTGGTCTATTTCTTCCATTCTCTCCTTGCTGTACTTATTGATTTTTCTAAGTCTGCTTTTAACTGTCTGGTCAATGGCTTTCTGGACTGGCACAGGAATTCTTGGAAACAACGTGGAAAACCATTCAAGCTTAGTGAGGAAGGAACGAAGCATCTCCCCTACGGTCATAAGGCAACTCCCACCTGCCTTCACATCCAGGTCCTCTTTGTCATCAAGAAAGGATTCAAACCAGTCCCACAGATCTGCAGGTGGCTGTGTGTACCTAATATATGTAAATCCAAGTGGTGGTTTGTGGTGCATAGTGTCAGGAGCCTGCTTTGAAAGTCTAGAGGTCAAGCAGGCGATGGGGAATACAGTATTGTCATAGAATCACCCCACAACACCAGGACAGGGGTTTATGAAGGTACCAAACATCTGTTCCTAAAGCAGTGCTGTGCACATGGCATCTGGGTTGGAAGACAGCCAGTAATTTTTGCAAAAGTTGAAAGAATGGTGGGTTAGGGGCTTATGAAGGGGAGGATACTGCAAAAGAGAAGTAGACTGGGTTGCTAGAGCATAGAATGGCTGTTAAGGAGAGGAAAAAAAACCCTTTAGTAACATATAATTAAGCAGTAGCTACTTTGCAATGTATTGTTTTTATAAACCACAGTCAATTGGGTTTTTATCATTTTAGGAGGTTCTCGCGGCCACCTTTGTCCCTGGCACACCTGAGTCCTTCTCTTCTTTCCTGGCTGGAGAGTTCTGCTTCATCAGCTGCAGTGAATGGACTGCCTGTGTATGTAGGTAAGGAGCCAAACATTGTTAAAGGGAGCAGAAAGAACACCATGTTTATTTACTCCTGGTTTTTGTTATTTCAAATTAATTACAGGGATGTTTATGAGGCAGAGTTGTTGACCACACAAATATAGGCTGTTCATAATGCATATAGTTTGGGAGAAACTGTAATTGCTATGCTAAATGTAATTTATTCTGTGGTTCCATTCAGCTGTATATTTAATTTTTTTTTTCCATTCTTCTTCTAGGGGCACTAGTAAACATTCTTCTAAACAGGGATGGTAATGATGAGACAGTAATTGTCTGAGTAAATTATCCAAGTGGCCGCCTTTCTTTTTTTTCACTTCCTACATTTCTGGTGTCCTCTGGCATCAGAACAGAAGCATATGCTAGTCCTGGGCTATGTAAATTAAAAGTTCTGTCTACATTGCAATTAAAAACATGTCAGGTCACATGGTTTCCACTTGACCAGTTACAGCAGTGCTGTTTTGCAAATAAGGTTTTAACTGTGTTGCAAGTGTGAAGTCCTGAACTGACCAAGTCTGTAGTAACTGGGTCACCTGCCGGAGTTTTTTTGTGATGTAGGTCATGGGAATATTTGCAGAAGCAAAAGTGCTGTAATTGCATAGCTGTACCAGTATTTATGTTGACATTGAAACTCAAAGATGCATATTCAGGAGGCAGAAACAATACCATGTGTAATTAAGATATGTAAAAGGAATATAAATTCTAGTTTTAAAAAGTCCAGCAGCTAAACAATGTGGATTTTTGAATGAATGTCATTATTTCAGGTCCATTTCCTAATGGGCTTTTTGCACCCCGAGAGCACAGACATCACCCACTGTTGGGCAAAGAGAATTAGGGGCAGTAGCATAGGAGAGCTGAGGAACCCCCAAAAGAAATCAGTGCATCACATGTAAGGGTTGGGTTGCCATGCAGCTGAGGAGCTGTAGTCTTACAACACCCTGTTGTGCTATGGAGGCAGGATGAAAAATCCCCCCAAATTGTCCCAGAGCCCTGGCAGTTTCAAAATAAACAGGTGAAAATGGTGAAAAAGGGTAGCACCAGCAATTTCCAAGACAGCATCTGTCATGGAATGGAGTATTATCTTGGAAAAGAACCTCAAGATCATCTGGTTCAATCTTTCTGGGCAAAAGCACAATCTAGACAAGATGGCCCAGTGCTTTTTCCAGCTGAATCTCAAAAGTGTCTGGAAAAGAAAGCTGGGATTAAAGAAGGAGTTAAGGAAAAGGTGCAATTAAAGCCTTCTGTGCAGCAAGAGCTTTCTCCTGGGAGCCATAATCTCACTTGGTGGGTCAGGTAAGTTGGAAAGACTTGAGGCAGTAAAAGTATCTGGCTGTGAATCAGGTCTCACTACCAATCTCACAATTGCAACAGTCTCTCTACAGGCTGTTTATAGGGGGTGTGGAGCATAACAAATATTAATTAAGTGTGGCAGCCAGGTTTACTTTCGGTAAGTGTCTCTGCTATTACCGTGTCTGAATCTCCTGGAATCAGCCAGCTACAGAATTCACTTCTCTACTAGCATTTGTGCCTTTGGGAACAGTTTTGGTTTCTCTCGTGCTGAGCTATGAGTCTCTAGTATCTCTAAAACTTTGAAGTGGTATTAAATCAGGATTAGTTTACTCACAGGATTTTGCTTTTACAGGGTAAGAGAAGGTGGCAAGAAAAGCTGAAATAGCTGTTATTTTTAAAAAGTAACAAACTTCTATAGACCTATAGATTTGGCTTTTTGTCTGGTTGGTTATTTTTTTTAAGCAAATTATTATGTATATGGACAGAAATGCTTTTCAAATTCCATGAGAACGTTGGTCTCAGTTTAATTTCAGTTACACAGATGGTTATTTATGCAGGTTTCCTTTTAATGGAAACTCCTGAAAAAGGCACAGTCAGCTCTCTTTGGCTACTTTTCTTGGAGATGAGACCTCAGGATAGTGCACAGAGGCTACAGTTCTCTGCTTTGCACGTGGAAATCTTGACCCTCTGGGAGAAGCAGTAAACCAGGAGTACGGGAGCAGCGAGGGAAGCAGGGTTTGTGTGCCCTGTGAGGAAATCGTGGTGGTCACCACGAGGGGGCATTTTATTGAGACACCACAAACCCAAGGGTGTTACTCACAATCACTGAGGCAATGGTGTCAAGGCCCTTAAGGGACAAACTGCCGTGACAACCAGCAGTAAAGCCAGTGGAACTGCAATCAGAGACTTTATTCCAAATGCCCTCCATTCCTTACTTTCTACTCTTTTGGTGCTGGAGCCTGTAATGCTTACCTTAGAATCCACGGGGCTGGCGCAGTGGAAGAGTTTAGGTAGCAGGTACCTGTCTCAGCCTTTGAGAAACAGCGAACAGAACAGGTTGACTTTCTGCACTGCTGACTTGGCTTGCACCCCAGGGTCTCATTGGAGACTAATCAGAAGTGGAGCTGGGACATCAGTGGCTTTACTGTATATAATTGATCTTTTCTACATCTGCCTGTTAATGAACCTTTCCATAAAGCTGTTGCCTTTTCTTTATACTCAGCTTTATATATGACATTAACCTTCAGCCAACTCTAGCCCTTGTTCTAATTAATCCTTCTTGCCACTAGCTCCTTTCTGTCAGCTCTTTCTTGGGTTAGGCCTTCTCCTTCCTCTGGTTCCTGCACGTACTTGCCAGAAGCAGCTTGTGGTGTCTGTTGTGTTTCCATTCAACAGGCTGAGTCTAGAGCTGTTATTTCCACTGCACAGCGCAAAAAATCAGTTCAGTTCCCTTTTTTTGGATTTGTATTGCACAAGAGCTCTCTTGAAGAATTAGTCTTCTTTTCGGCTTACTGTTCTTTCTGATTAAAGAAAAATTCTGATTGATGTGTATTCTTTGCTTGCATACAGTGAGTAAGGTACATAGAGCATTTTTTTCAGGCATCTGAAAATGTTCTGAGTCTCATGGTGCCTGACACATTTACTATAATTAAGGCCCAATATTTCAGATTGAGAACCCAGAAGTTGTTGTTTGGATTTGATCTGTTTTCAACAACATTAAGGCTCACAAGTGGAAATCCTGTGCAGGTGAATGAGTATTTATCAAACTCATTATTCTATGAGAGGGTAACCACAACATTGATTACAAAAATGATGTCAAACTTTCCCCAAATGTCCTAAAAGCCAAATTGACAAGACATGTAGCAACTGCCAAATGAACAAAACAGTGAAATTGCAAAACTCATCACTGTTCTGGGTGAGAAATCAAGGGCTTTCAACACTGTAATTCAGAAAGCTCAGACTAATAATGGTAGCCTTACTAAGATGTAGGCCTTGTTAGTAAATCTGAATTATTTTATTGATGTAGGCCTTGTTAGTAAACGTGAATTATTTTATTGCAGCATGGCAGTAGACTGGAGGCATAGGCACGAAGCACAGACAGCCAGACAGCGGCAGGGTGAGCAGCCTGCTTGTGGCTTACTGGGAGTTGATTGTGGCCAGCTATTGCCAGTAAGGCTTTGCATGGTGAGGTGGCACCTGTGACACACAGCCCCGGGCAATCTGCAAGAAAGGGCTAATGCACAGCCAGATAAGATGTGTAGTGGCCAGCTTACAAACTGGAGGTTTGCTTTGCATAGGTAGGAGGACTTGATGGTAAACTTGTCCCAGAAGGTGTTCCATGTTTATCTTTGTCCAGGAGCAGTGTCACTTTCTGTCATTCCTGGGTGTTAATCCTTTAACTGTACGAATGAGAACTGCAGGAGTCATTGGGCTCAAGATTGAAAATTAAGGTCTACGACTCCAAATTAAGAGGAGATGTATCTGGTGGGGCTGTACTGAAACAAGGTAGCTTTTTCACTTCTTTAAGGTGGCCTTGTCACTCTCTGCAGCTCCCTGAAAGGAGGTTGTGGCCAGGTGGGGGTCGGGCTCTTCTCCCAGGCAAGCAGCAATAGGACAGGAGGACACAGTCTTAGGCAGTACCAGGAGGTGTTTATGTCGCACATTATGAAGAATTTCTTCACAGAAAGGGTGCTTACTTATTGGAATGGGCTTCCCAGGGAGGTGGTGGATTCACCAGCCCAGGAGGTGTTTAAGGACAAACTGGATATGCCACTCACTGCTGTGGTTTGCTTGACAAGGTGGTGTTCAAAGATTGGATTCTGATCTCAAAGGTCTTTTCCAACCTAATTGATTCTGATGATTGGCTGCAGATACAGTCTTCTGAGATTCTTGAAGCTCAGGGTGATGTTAAGTAGCTTAAACTCCTTGTGAGCCCTGAGGAAAAAGGGAAGTCCTGTAATAAAAACCTGGATGGGCGATTGTTATCCTCTGTAGTGGATCCAGTGCACGACGACTGGCTGGTATATTCTGGAGTTTTGGGGAGCAGCAGAATTACTTTAGGCGTACGTTGCCTGTATATTTTTAATACGCAGTTTTCATTATAAACTAAGGTACTCCAAGAGCTTGCTGTTGCCAAAGGGACAATTCCCATCCTTCCTTCTGCCTCCTTATATTTGTTTTGTGGCTTCCCTTTGAAAGCAGCAACAGTGATCCGGCTTATAGAGGTAATCTATTCTGAAAAAAGTAATTTTGGGCAGAGAAAGGTTGTTTTCTGCTGACTTAGCTCCTTCTGCTCAGCTTGAGCTCATCTCCTGCCTAAGTCCTCTCCCTACAGTTCTACTGCATCAGATGGATCAGTTTGCAGTTTTAGTGACCACTTCACAGGTCACTAATCAGCTTCACTGTAATGAGAGGCTTTTATGTAGCACAGTGAGAAATGAAAACATTACTCCATCTTTTTCTTTGCCTGCCAACAAACATTTAAAGTTTTTCCTCTGTTAAATAATGCAATTCCCAAAGCGTGGTATGTGTTTATAGCACTGGGATGAGTAGAAGGGAAGAGAAAACACTTGAGAGAGCTGGGAGAGAAAGTGGCTGAGAAGTTCTACTCTGAATACTAACTCTGGAAAGGAAGGAGTGTGAATTAGAAATTTCGGTGAGATTTATCAATTTCTCAGGCTAAAAATACAGTGTTACGCTACAGTTCCATGACGTTAGCACTCTGTCAGGAAGCAGGCACCTCTGCCCAAATTTGTCTTCCAGAATCTTGTTCTGGCCTTGGTGCCACCACATTCCTTCTTGCTGGCAGAGTCATTTCTGTGATTGTACATGGAACCGGCTCAGTAAAAACTGAGCCAGCAGAAAAAAACAATAATCTTGTTTCCTCCGGGTTACTTTTAAGCACGCTCCTGTGTCTCCAAAGGAGTGCTTGGAACAGTGTAGGAGCACACAGGAGTGACTTACCTGGATGCAAGGAGACAGAGAGGAGACAGTCTTTTCCTGACACTACCCCAGTGTTCATTTAACTATCATCGTTCTATGCTTGGCTCTTTCATGTATCGAGCAGTTCATCCCCTGAAGAAGTTGCATCATGAGTGAATAAAGCAGAAGTGTGGGAGCAAGGAAGTATCTCCTCTGATTTCTGTTGGGGAAATTGAGGCTTAGAGAATCAAACAACTTGCCCAAGAGTAGGAAGGCTGACTTGCCAAGAGCCAGATTCCAGTCTCCTGAATCACCGCCTTGTGCCTTATCCACAAGACTAACCTTTCTCTATTAGCATTTCCTTTCTCTCCACCCTGTTTTGAGGGAGGCACAGTAGCATTGTTCTATGTCAAACAAACTCAGAGAGTGGTATAGGAACGCTTCCAGCAGAATGACTTGAACAGCCTTTGAGTTTATCATTAATCTGGAGGCCATGACTTTTTTGAGAGTGGCTTCTGCATTGGAACCTTCCTCAGGACCAATAACCACAAAAGCTTTAATCACCAAAAGGTCTGACAGTGTTTAAGTAAGATGCCTTTGAGATTAAAAAACATACTTCAAACAGCAGAAGGTTTCTTAAGGCATAGAGGATTGGAAATTTCTAATCTGGCAGTAGGTGAGGCTTGAGATACAGTGGACAAGAACACAGGACTCTCCTTCCTTAAGGAGAGAAGGGAATGATTTTTATTAATGTTATTTTTACTCCTAGTACGATGTACCTTATTAGGAGAGCCGTATGCTGAAAGTACCTTAATGTCTGCTTAACCAGGCCAGTGACAAGGGCCTTATCTTTGATGGAAGTCAGATAGCTGGGAACAGGAAATAAAGACTTAACAGTTTAGCTGTGCTGCTCTCCTGTCAGCCAGCTTCATTGGGCAATGCCTGTGCTAAGCACCACTAAAGAGCCATCGTCCCAGGCTTGACAAATACCATATCAAACACTCAGTCCTTTGCTGCAGGAGGTTTTAGAGCTGGCTTTTTATCCCTCCACTCTGCCCTTGCTTGCCTCATGACGTTCCCTGCCAGAGCGAGGAGCTTTATTCCTTATAGCAATGTAACTGTGCTAGTGAAGCAGCCAGTGAAAAGCAGGAGGGTAGGACTTGTCTTTGGACTCGAAAAGTGGAGAGAAATGGGATCTTAAAACACTTGCTTTAACTGGAAGACAGGAAGTGAAGCACTGGATCAGACTGGCCTAAGAATTCTGGTATCTCGCCTCTGGCTATAGCCAAAGTCAGCTGACAAAAATACTAGTGAAGCACCTGGCTTTTGTTATGCAATGCTGCAGGAGGGGAATTCCTGCTTTTTGCAGAGATCTGCATATACCCAAAGCTATGACATGTTCTTACACTTCGTGTCAGTTCTGACGAGGTTTCTGTGATTGCCAAAGCTACACTGCAATCCTCTAGTTCACCTCGCTCTCTCAGGATAATCCCTGTGCCAGGGATTCCCATCGCGGCAGAGCAGAATTGCGTACAGGGTAGTCAGGAATAGAGGAATATCCTCATGCTTGCACGACTTTTGAGTAAGGCCTCTTTCATTTGCTTAGGTTTTTGCCTTTTTCTTGGGAAGGTTTCTTGGTTTCCATAGAGTTTAGGAACATGAATGCTTTATAAAACAGCTACGCTGGTCTTAGACTAAAAGCGCCTTTTGTCCCACTGTTGTGCTTTTCCCTGGCCATCGGCTTATGGCTACTGCTAGAGAAAAACCATCAAGAAAACATCTCCTTTTCCTGCTGTCCTTCCTCCAGTCACTTTGTTCAGTCTGTGTATTCTGATGATTGGAGCACATAGATCTTACACAAGGAAACTTCACATGCTTGGTTGTCCCCTTATCACAAGTTGTTTTCATTTGAAGGAAGGGATAGAGTTAAAGTTTTTGGGATGCTATAAGAAGTGCAATCCATTCATATTTTTTCTTGAAAATAATACCAAGGAGCATTTTGTACCAAAGACACACAAGGTCTGTATGCGAGACACCACCTCAATTTCGAACGTGCAGTCTTAAGGATTATCTTTGAGTAGCCTGTTCCTGCAGGCCCTAAGAGTTAGAGTTCAAAAGAGCTGGGGAAAAGTGGGGAATGTTTGTTTTGTTTTAGTCATAACACAGTGTTTGTATTGCCTGGAATATTGCCCTTAATTTCACATTGGTTTAGCTTGTATACCCTACAATAACACTTCCCTTCTGAAGAAATGTGTAGATACTTCTGTTTTGAGCCACAGTTTCCCTGGTCCCCTGCTCTGTGTTTAATCAGTAGTGTCATGGGCTGGAGGAATAGGTGGGAACCAGGGATATAAACTGTATTTAGGGAAGCACCTAGATTAATTCATTCAGAGATGTCACAGTTTTTACTATCAGAGATTTGGAAAACCAGCCTGAAGATAAGTAAGGGAAAGTATTTTCATTGCATACGTCTGTACTGACAACTTGCTTTACATCCAAACTCAAAACTCACATCTATCAGCTATCCCAGAGGAATTGCACCCCTTTCCTTTTAAAAATCCTGTCCAGGTCACTCCTGTGATCTGCAGGCATGCCCTCAAATGGGGAGCATTTCTCTGGCTGTTCAGCCCTGTGAATAAAGGCTTGTCCAAAACTTGTCCCACCAGGTTATCGACTAAAAACCTGAAGTATCTTCTAATATGAGTTGACTGGGGTTGGATGTGGTACTTAGCAGAGAGAAATCAGGTTGTGCCTTTTCCTATTTGCTGCCTTTCTTGTACAGCAGCACAGTTTTATTTGTGGTCTCTCTGCCGGTGTGTGCTTGTGCAGGTCAAGTCTAAGTTTGATTTAGAATATTAGACCCCCTTGCCTGCTTTATTGTACATCAATGATAGGGAATCCAAGAAATCCCTGAAGACATAAAAGTCTAGTCTGAATTTCTTCTTCTTTAAGGGCACTGCTGGTTTATATCTTTTGTGTTGTTTTGTTTAGGCTTTTTTGTGGGAAAGAAAATAAGAAATTCTTCTGGCAAGAAACTAATGCACAGCCATAGAATTATTTTATTATAACATCTGAATAATGTAGTTTTCTTTAATCCCCTAATGCTAATGTCACAGACATTTTGATTATCCTATGTGCTCCTTAGGATTCTTCTACTCCAATTTCAGTGATAAATTTGACAGGGGTGCAACAATCCTACCATGTGACAAACCATGAATCTTAAATAAGGAAAGTTTTGCTTGTGGGGTGGAGAAAGGTACTTTTTGTTTATAAGAAATATGAGGGTAGTTGAGCAAAACTATGATGATAAAGTCCTGTTAAGATGAGATGGACTACAGAGCAGCAAGAATAATAAGCTTTTGGCAGCCTCTTCTGCTTAGTTACATGGGTTGGTGTATGGATTTGCAGATCATAGAACAGCATTTTCAGCTGTGCTTCATTTCTGCACGTCCCAAAAACGTTAGCTTTAGAAACAGGATAGTGAAAAAAGGTAAAAACCTATCAGTTTTGTACCTCACTTGAGTGTTCTTTCAGGCTTTTCTTGTTATTTTAATAATCTTTCTTTCTCAAGGATACTAATTGATTTAACTGCATTTTCATATGGGACAGTTTATTCCACTCCTAGAGCAAATGTTCAAGAAAAAAATTTAAATTTTTTTGTTAACTAAGCAGTCTTACACCACAGCTAGGTGTGGCCTTCCTGTTTCTTTGTGTTCCTCTTTTTTCAGGTGTTTTTTAATTTCCCCCCAGATTTGTTTGTTTGTTACTGACCCCTCCATCTGATCCACACATGGGGCTGCGGGGTTGTTCCCAGTGTCCAGCTCCTTCGCTTCATCTTGCTGTGTTGGGGCCAAGCTGTGAGATTCGGGATCTGGGATGCTCTGAAGGTTTGGTAAATTTAAAGGTGATCATTGTGACTTAATCAGCTTGTTGGTGATTAGTTTTCTTCCTTACCTGCAATGTTGGTCCATCTCTAGCATGTACAGCTTAGTTATTGAATCACAGAATGGTTGGAAGGGGCATTCAAAGCCCATCTCGTTCCACCCCCCTGCTTTGGGCTGGAACATTTTCCACTAGACCAGGTTGCTGCAAGCTCTATCCAGCCTGGCCTTGAACACTTCCAAGGATGGGGCATCCCCAGCTTCTCTGGGTCGGCTTGTTCCAGTGCCTCACCACCCTCAGAGTAAAGAATTCCTTATCAGTATCTAATGTAACCCTGCCCTCTGTCAGCTGAAAGCCATTCCTCCTTGTCCTGTCGCTACAGGCCTTGGTAAAAGTCTATCCTTGTCCTTCTCATAAACCCCATAAGGGGCTTAGATAGGCAGTGGAAGGCTGCAGTACAGGCTTCGCTGGAGCTTTCCGTTCTCCAGGCTGACCACCAGGCTCCATGCAACCGAGAAAAAAGATGGATAAGAGGAGCGCTTGGTCTCCCGAGGCTGACAGAGCGGGAGAGCGTCGTGTAGGAGCAATGCCCGGCAAGGGTGAGGGTATGGAAGGAAGCAGGCTGTCGGTGTATCTGAACTCAGGAGTTGAACTTTTTCCTTTGTACTTCTGGCAGCCGGGCAGGGCAGGACCGGAGGACAGACTCGCGCCTGCCTCCCCGCGCAGCCCCGGTGCCGGAGCGCGGTGCGGCTGTGCCGCGGGGGATCCGCTCCCGCTCCCGCCGCTGCCGGGCGGGGCGGGGG
>VWPU01020184.1:0-63553 GCA_013398955.1 Callaeas wilsoni
GCCTTCTATGGAGCGCGGCCGCCGCAGGGCCCGGCGCCCGCCCCCGCTGCTCGCCCCGACTTTCCCCGCTGCCGGCAGGAAAGGCAGTGAGCCGGCAGCGATCTGCCCGGCTCCAACTCTCTCCCCTGCTTCCCTCCTCTTCTCTCAGGAGCCGCCAACCCGCCTGCCTCTCTCCTCCTCTTTCTGCTCTGCAATCAGTGGAATAAATCAGGAAAGGACCCGCGCACACACACGCAGAGTAGGATCTGTTACAAAAGTAGCGCTGATGGCGGCGGATCAGATGAAGCTGGAGCTGCTGCTGGAGTAGCAGAGAGTGGAGTATCTCTCGCTCTCCCTCTTTTCTCTGTTTCGCCTCTTCCCCCACTCCACCCACAGATCTCCATCGTTTCTCCTCCTCCTCCTCCCCACCCTCGGCCGCGCTCCCGCTTTTCCGTGCATCTCTGGGCTGCGCCTCCTGCGAGGGGGCGGGTGGGGGGAGCGGAGGAGGCTTTAAAGAACCACGGCCCCCCCGCACCGCCACACACACGATAATTGAATTTATTATTATTGCCGTCTCGCCGGCTTGGGGAAGGGGGATCGATCTTCGATCAGGAAGATGGCTGCTGGCTGGCTTCTGGTCTTTAGCCTGACACTTTTCCAGTCCCTGGTGATGAACCACTCCTCGGAGGGACCCTTCCCCTCGGCCACCACGTAAGTCCCAGCGGGGTCCGGGGGTCCGGGGCGGGGGCACGGCCGGGGCGGGGGCGTTCCTCGGCGCCAGGGACAGCGACAGTACAAAGGGAAATCAAGTTAGACCGCGCGGAAAGTGACGATCGGGAAAAAATTGTAGGTTCTCGGCACCTTTTGCTTAGAAAAGAGTCAGGGTAGCAGAAGGTCCCGCCGGGGCGGTCGCCGGGAGGGGGAAACTCCGGCGACGGTCCGCGGCGGGACTTTTGAGGTAAAGGCTTCGCCTGGGAATCCCGCACCGGAGCGGCTCCCAAATATACCCCGGCAGGTCATCCTTGTCGACAAGAAAGTTTCGAGTTACACAGAGTCCGCCCCTTCCTCCCACGGAGGTTATTCCAGCCTGGATGGAGTTTCAACACTGTTTATAAAAAAAACCTGAAAACTTTCGCAATTTTATTAAAATCCTTCTGTAGAAGGCGGATTTCGTTGCCTTTCCGCGGCCGGCGTGAGAAGCGGGGCAGGCGGGCATGGCTGGGAGGTGCGAGCCCGAGCTCCGGCTCCCTCCTGCCGGGTCGGGCTGCAGCGCGCCCCGGGGCTCGGGGCTGCTGCGGGTCCGCGGGTGCGCACGCCCGGCTCCCGCCGGAGGGGCTTTGGCAAGCCTAAAGCCACACAGCTGAAGAACTGTTTTCTTCAGCCTTGGCCTTGCAGATCGTTACTTCTCAGAAATACCTTCGCGAGAGCTGAAGGATGCTCGCGGTGCACGCAGCTCGGTGCCGGCATGGCCCTGAGATAGAAATCTTTAAAGCACTGCAGAATTATTAGCATGAAAGTGTTGCCCAGAGCAGTGCAAAGATCAAATAATAATGATGCAATGAAAGAAAGGCAAAAGGAAGCCAATATATCATACTGAAGATTCGCCTACAGATAGGAAAAAAGAAAATCCACGACAAAGCACTATGTGATCGTGTTTTCTTCCTTTTTCTTCTCTCTCACCTCATTATTTTTATATTCTTTTTGTTTGGTTGGTTTTTTGAAGCACTTACCTTAGTCCCCGAATCTGGGTTAAAGCTACCAGTAGGTAACTTTTAAGTGGATGACTCACTTTGATGCATTTTACATAAGAAAAACAGTGCTAATGGTAGTCTTTCATTATTGTTTAACACTGGGTGGAATTTATTGGTGTCATTCATCCTGGGCAGAAGGATGCGTTGCAGTAATTACGAGCAATGCATTTTCACCAATTAGTACTGCTGGTAGGTTGTTATAATTGGATTCAGTTCTGAGTATCGGTTCCATTATGAAAGACTCAAAGGGATGCTCGCACTGTTAAATGAAAGGAATACAAAGATAAGTGCAGAATAACCACTTAATATCTTCTAAGTTGAATAAATACAGCTTTTCATTGTAGGGAAAATAACCTTTTAAAACATTCTCGTGTTGCAGTTTATAAAAATGTGCCATGTAGAAGCAAGTGTAGCAAAATACAAACCCAGGGCTTTTTAATTCATTGTTTTCTTGTGTTTGAGCTCCTGTATTTACAGTTTTTTGAGCTCCGGTATTTACGGTTTCTCACTGAGCTGATAAGGTTATCATACACAACTAATTACATTTCATCTTCTATGTGGATTTTTCGGGGTTTAAAAGAGAAAGAAAAATGGAACCTCGTGAAATTAAAAGAATATCATAAAGAAAGAATATATCTTCAAATAAAAGTCCAGATTGCTTTTTAACATAAGAATATGTGCTATTCTTTTAAAACTGGTTTTGTCTCCCCATCTATTTTTGCTAATTCCTTTCAGAATTTACCTTTGTTGACAGTCATGGTAATAGAAATTGACAGCAGTGAAACATATAACTTTAATTATAACTATACCTATGATAAAGTAATTCAGAATATTTATTAGTCATCAACATTTCCCTGTTCTGCACAATCTTCTCACTGTTGATTCTCTTTTTTTCTCATTGCTATTGCATTGAAATACTGCAGAAACAATGTATAGCAACTCTGCATCCTTCATAATACTGTTTCCCCTTTGAAATGGAATCAAAGTGCAGGCAAGGCTTAGTTTGTTTAGAAGGCAGCACACAACAGGTTGATGCAGGGAGAGCTGCTTAGCAAAAAGTAATGATGTAACAGGTGAAGGAGAAAACAATTTTTATATTCTTTTTTAAGACTTGACAGCAGTGTTTCATTTCTTACTAAAAATTACAAATGGGGAAGAACAAAGAGAAGTGACGCAAATGCTCTTAATGTAAAAGATACATATTAAGAATATTAAAAATAGGAATTAAAAAAACGCGGGAGAGGAGAATAAAGGAGAGAAAGGATATGAATAATTAAAGAACTGGAGGTTTGCTGATATTATGTGCTTAGCTACATGGTTTCTCGCCATTATTTTCAGTCTCTTTTTTGTCTTAGTGAAAAAGTTGGTCTGAGGAAGTAGGATTTCCCAGCTGTTGTGTGAAAAATGTGCATATTCAGGGCTATAGAGTGTGTGATTTCTTCAACAACTCATTATTGTACAATCACTTTTCTTTCAGTCATCTGTTTCTTCTGCATTATTAAATATTTTAACATGCGCTTTTACTAAAACATTCAAAAGTCCCTATCACTACTATAATAATACAGAATCATGTAGTATTCCTAGCAAGAAATGCTGAAAGTTTATGCAACGCCTGTTTCATAGAATCTCAGTAATTTGATTAATTTTAATTCTCTAATAAGGCAAAAAGGCCCTGATATATTTACATAGCAAAATATAGAGAATTTCAGGTGCATGTTTGTGTTGTATTAAATGGTACCATCAATTTTTCATTGAAAATCTGAGCAGGTGGTATTGCATTCCTTACTTCCAGTGTTGAAATATTTCACTGCAAGTATTGAAGACTGTCCTCTAATAAACTACTTAAGTATAGTAGTAATTGTGTCCTGATCTGAGCTGTAAGGCTTAGCTGCTGATTGATGCATATTGCATTCCATTTGAGTGTATCATGTTAATTGTGTCATGTATTAGGGATCTGTTTGTTGGTACAAGATACCGTGTTCTTACTTTTAACACAACAACTCCAAGTCCTTCAATTACACATGCAACACAGCAGATGTTTTGCACTTAGAATATTGTATATAGTAGTTCTGGCACTATAACCACACTACTGCTATCACAGTATGCAAAGCACTTCTTCCTTTGTAGCCATATATATTTATTTGTCATTCATATCTGTACAGACTTCAGGAAAAACATGCTATTAAATATACAAGGTTTGTATGTTGGCTGATAATGACAGCAGAGGACTCAGTTTATTTCTGTTCTTTTCTCTATACTGCATCAAGACAGATAGTCTTGAGTTTAAATATATCTTGTAATTCCTAAGTATCCTTTTGGCACAGCATGTGTTGATAGTGTTACTGATAGTGAGTAATATGTACATAGAGATACGCATTCTCTTTTCTGATAATAAACCTGTTTGTACTGACTAAAAAAGAAAAAAACCCAAACAAAGCATATTTTAATTTTTATAAACCTACAGATGAAGCCTTTCAAAATCAATGGTACTGTTTCAGTAATTATGATATCATTGTGGATATATCTTTATGTTTGTTCTTTTTATCCTCCCTCTAATTTTCCTCTTGTCACTCCTTTTCTCTCTTTCCTTTATCTTTTAAGATTTTTTCCTCCTCAGTCACTTGTTTTGTATGTATGGATTACATTACATATTATATTCAAGGCAGATCTTCCACTTAGATAAATTGGTGTAAAACATTGGTGGATAAAGATAATATAAAGCTAAAAATAGTATACGTATGAACATATATCTATATGTATGCAGACAGGACATTTTTAGAAAAGAAGTTGTGTATTTCCATTTTTTACTTGAATGAATCATCTTTACTGTTTTGGTGTCATTAGGACAACTCAGGGAAGTCTATATGAGTCATATGAATTAGGGCTTGCACAACTGGGACATTCATATTTTTGGCTTCTGCACATGGACCTAACAAGTGTAGGTCCTGCTGAGAGGGTGGCTGGGCTTGGTACTCAGCATCACTTTCTGTATGGCACCAGTGACCAAAAGTAGATAGATGACATTTATGATGTTTTCTTTTCATCTGTTTCTACTGTCACACTTAGGGATTTTGCCACCTCTCGTATGCATAAAATCCCATTTATAGCTTAAAGTCTGTGATAGAAGAATGGCAGTTTAACTGCTGATGTTAATTAGAAAAGAACGCTGTATTAACTGATTATAAAGTATCAGGCTCTTTCTCATTTCAAAATGATTTTTTTCTCAACCTATTTAAAAATATTCACTATTAGGAAAAAATAAAGTACTGAAGTGTATCTTCATATCAGTGAATGGGAAAGAGAGCCAAAAGATGTAATCTACTTAGAATCAGGGAAGTGCAATATCACCTCTTAGTGTTTTCTCAGCAGCACATGTCTAAATGCTGAGCATTATACAAGGTGCTTAAACCCACTGATATTTTAAAGAGTGTTGCTCTAATTCATTCTTCTAGTGGAAACATACTTAGAATTCTAAGTGTGAAACAGCTTGTTGATTGGTGGTGTTTATTTTGGTGGGAATTTTTATTGTGTGGTGGGGGGTTTTTTGTTGTTTTTTTTGTTTGTTTTTTTTTTTTTTTTTTTCTTTTAAATATCCCTGTACATGTGGTGGTGATAAATGCAAATTATTTGGATCCACAAAGCATTTTTCTGTTTTACATATTTTATGATGTAAATTGTGAATGGGGAATTTCTTTGTTTGTTTCCCTCCTAGGTATTCATGCTGGAGCCTCAGAATTAATAACTTCTATAGATTTACATTTTATTAAGTATGAAAATTCACCTGGAAACATCAAAATAGATACTAATCACAAAAGATGAAATTTCATTGAAATAAATCAGCATTGTAGAGGTTCTTGCCATCTTTCATTTTGCAGTGATGCTATTTTCAGAACTGCATTGCTCATACCCTGCAAAATGATTTTATCCAAGAATTCAGCTGCTAGAAAGAGAGCTGGAGCTTGGCAGCACATTAGCCTGAAATGTATTCATTGTTAAATAGAAGGCCTGTTGTACAGATCTTAAAAATATTTATCTAGCAGAGCGTTTTAAATTGATGGAAGCATGGTCAAATTCTTGTTGCTTTAATGTTCTGTGACAAAGAAGCAACTCAGACTCCAGTTGCCCACTGGTAACTGACATGTTTGTGCCTTGATCCTTTTGTGCCTTCTGTGAGAATCCCGTATCCAAGGCAGTGTTACCTTCTAGACCAATATTTGTCTTAAACCTCTGTGAGATAGGGATTGTAGTTTAGAAGCATTTTAGTAGAGAAAAATGACTCATTCTCTCTGTTGCTGACCATAGTAGAAGTAGAATTGAGCTCCAGACAGTTTTGTACTTCTTTGCAGCAGTACCTGGGCTTTTGATCCCCTATGCTTGAGCTGCATGTTGTGTTTAGAGTGCTCATAAAGACCTTTGTGACAAAAGGTGATATTTTTGATGGCAGAAAATGTTGTTTTCTAGTGCCTTGTTAACAAATTCCCTTTCATAGAAGAAAAGATTTACCAGAAAACAACACTGGAATAAAATTACTGGACCATAGCTACAATTTAGTAAAGCCGGACACCATAGTTAATTTACATCTTTTACAAATGCTGAATCAGACTTCTTGAGAGAGCGAATGACAGCTCAGTGTCTTTAGTGTTCTGGTTAAAAAAACATAGCTAGCACCTTGAAAATGCACAGAAAATAAGAAGTACAAACAATACCTGCATTTGTGCGCCCAGCCCTGGGCAGCGCCTGTGTGTTCTGTCTTAGATCACTCTTAGCCCATTCCTGCATCAGCCTTTTCATTTCCCCTACAGCTGCTGCAAGACAGGTATCAATGAATACTTAAATGATTTGCATTTGAGATTACAGCTCTGATTTATCTCTCTTGCTGTATCTATTAAAGAGCCTGATCCCACTCAACTTTCCTCAAACATGCATAGGGCAATGCTCTGTTCTGTAGGATCAGACCAAGAGCTGAGTTTGGCATCAGTTGTGCCTTTGCCTACTATAGCAAATTGGTCATTGCTTTTGGGGGAAGTTACGATTCTTCTTTCCGCCCTGATTTCCAGTAGTAAGAAGAACTGGACTGAATGTTGTTTGCAGAATATGGTTTTTGTGTTACACAGTACCGTGTAATGCACACAGTAGTGCTGCAGGGGCGGCTCGCATTTAAGGTGAAAATGCATAACACTGGCAGTGAAATTACTGTCAACTGCACTTCTGCTTCATTGATGTTCATGGATTGTATATTCTCAATTTAAGGGCAGACTATGCTGCTTGTACGCTGGAATGAAAAAAACCTGTAGATACTCTCAGAAAAACCTGTGCAAGAGTGAAGATTTTCAATATACACCTCAGCACTTTTTAATAGCTAAAATTAATGGCATGTGCCTGCAGCTATTCAGCTCAAGAGGGATTTTTCTTTTCCTTCTCTGCTGCTTTCCAAACTATTTTTTGACCTAATCTGCTTCTCAGCAAACTCAGTGTTTCACACCTTCCTTCCTTTCCTCCTTCCTCTTAGACTTAGTAAGTTTTCAGGGTGAAATGTAAAATAGACTCTCTTTCACAGGCAGCCTGTGACAAGATGTGGCTCACTGTTTGAGAATGTTACACTAATGATGGCAGGAAGAGGACTGTGGTTTTTGCTTATGTCCGTCCTTACAATACCTTTCTCTGCATGCCAGCAGCAAACTGATGACAAAGAGTGAATTTCTGTTCCTCAGATCATTTTTTCCTATTTATTTACAAAGTTTCTAACAAGTTTATGAAAATGATTGACATTATTTTGCATCAACAAATCAGCAAGCTTTTGCAGTTAATTACAGTAATTCAAAATCAGACTATTTTTTAATCTGAGGCAGGCCTGAAATAACCACAGAAAGTGAATGTGAAGTTGTAATATTGCTGACTATTAGAAAAAGTGATTTATTGGATTTTCACCCTCTTTAAATTACATTCTCACTCCCTCTCATTTAAGAGTTGGGTAGGGTAAGAACTATAGTCTGATTTTGTAACAGATATTCAACGTAGAATAAGAACTTTCCTTTTCTGAAATTTCCCTTTTTTCTCCAGGACCATGAATGTTGATCCAGCAATGCAGAAAGAAGATTTTTAAAAAAAAAGTGTCCTATGGATCATATGAACTAAGAATAATTTTTGCACAGCCTTTATTAGATGTAACATGGAGGTATATATTGGATTAGTGGTCCTTTTTTCAGCATAAAATGCTTCAGTTGAAATCTGTGAGCAAAATCTCTCAAATTTATTCATTATAATAAATGTGATTCACTTTTGACCTGATTTGAGAAGTAAGTAAAAACACAAAGGAGTTGCTGAGTCCACAGTCTAGTTTTTGTGCAATCAGATGATAAATTCTATTAATTTTTATTTAAAAGTGAAAAGCTAGACTTGATTAATCCAAACAATATTTGAACTGAAGTGCTTCTATTTTCTCTGTGCAGGTTCCCACTAGACTGGCCTAGAAGCTTAAAATGTTCCCCAGTGATGTCGCCCTTATCTTTACTGGGATTTTTATTACATTTTGATAGCATGGACTAAATATTCTTTCAGGTAGGCATAAAAATGAAGTTACAAAAGTTTTGTGGCTAAGGGTGGTGGCAGTTCTAAAACCTAAATCAAGTTATGCCACTTTTCTCGATCGTCACTATTAATACAGTGCTGCATTTTTCTTTATACACTAAGGTAGTCTTAAAAAAAAGAGTAAAAAGAAGGTTTTCTTCATTCTTGAAATGAGCAGAAATTTCTCACACTAGGTAGATTGATGGTTGACTCTTGATTAGAAATTCCAACCTTTTCAATAGGAGGGAACTGAGTCACGGGAGCTGTTCTGTCGAAGATGATTGAAATGAAACATTTTGCAGTCTGGAATGGATGAATTGTGTTATCCATACTGCAGGAAGGAGAAAAGTAATGAAAAAGAGATGACAAGAAGTATCAGTTACAAAGTTAGGGTTGTAACTATTCCTTCCCTGACTCTTACAGGTCACTCCTGCACATGTAGATCCAATGTCCTGTGAGACCAGTTAAAATGTTTAGGGATAAGTACAGCAGTCCACTACAAGGCAACTTTTAATTAATGATAAATTGTTGTGGACTAGTGTTGAGAAAAATGGTTTAATTCGTAAATGGCTAAATGAAGCCTCACAGTAATAATTTTCCCCAGTGTGGGTTGAGGTAGTCTATTTGGTAGAAGTCTTGTGGATCCTAAATACAGCCTTATACCGGAAGGCAATGCTCTTTACTTGGGGACTGCTCTGCCTTTAAAACTCTCTTTTGTGAGTTTAATCCAGAAATGTGGTGGTTTCTCATGCAGATGTTAATGTAGAAGTTCCTTTTTTTTTGCAGTTTATGGCAGTTTCCTTGCAGTTGATTTAAGTAGATTAAAATACAATACATAATATACTATTCATTGGGAAGTAATTTCTGCAGAGCTTATTGAACATCAGCTTTTTCTGTTAGCCTTACTTGTAATCTTATTATTTTTACGTATGAGTGTAACAAGTTCTTTAGATTTTTTTTCAAAGACAGGTCAAAGTGAAGAATAATCCATGTAGGGATGGAAAATAAGTGTATTGAGCAATGAACCTTCTTGCACCCTCATCTTCTGTTGAAAGAATCCCATGTCAGGTTGGTTAGCTGTGTGTGTGTTTCTTAATACAGGAAGTATTTCTTGATCTGAGACTTTTCCTAGAAATGAATTCAATGGCACCAATTTTGGGGAAAAAAAAAAAAAAAGAGACAGTATACTCTGTAATTTATTTAATCACAAGTATTCTTATTTTGTTTTCTGTGGTGTACATCCTGAATTGTGTGTACCATGGCTGAGCTTTTTATCATTAAATGCCTCTCTGTAGTACTATCTGCCTCGCTTTATCTGCCTTGCCTTATTTCTCAAGGTTTGTACCTTAGATTTCGATACTAATTTCTCTCAGTAAAGTAGGAAACTTCAGTATCTTACCATTTAGTCAGCCAAAGGTTTATTGTCAAGATTAATTTGTTAGCTAATGCCTCTAAAGCCTTCTGCAGTTGAAAAGTGTTGTTAAGCTGTTAAGCCTAATTTATTAAGATGTGTATTTGCTATATTCCCACTTTACCTCAGAAACTTGCATGACCAATCCTTTCCTGGTTGGATGATACCTCTGGTTTACCTGGTTCTCAAAGTGGTTTTTGAATAGAATCTTTGTAGAAAAGTTACCATGAGATCTGCTTCTTTTGGTTACTTGTGATCTGGAGATCTGGAAGAAGTTAATCCCCACGATCTGTACTTCTTGGATGTACACAGATTGCAAAACATAAGCTTAACAGCATTTTTAGAAACTAACAGGAGTCAGCAAAAATCTGCAGACAGTATCGTGAAGAGAAGCCAGTATGTGACTCATGCCTACACCGCGCGCTCGTTGCACTCCTTTGCCCATCGTGCCAGTTCCTTTTCCACTGTGGAAAGCACTGGGAGCTGTGGGTCCCAAGATTTTCTGAAATTTGTACTGTGAATATTTCGTACTTGAAAAAGAGACAATAGTTAGATACAGTACTAGCCAAGGGCTCGTGACACGAGTTCGTTAACGTGATCCGTTGCTTCTTTCGCAGCACAGGCTACTGCTGGTTTTATTCCACTTCTAAAATGGGAATGACACCCAAATGGTCATCCTGCTTGAATCAATGTGTTTAATAACGCAAGGTGTCCTGTTTCTGTAAGAAAGGTGGTAAGAAAAGTACATAATTTTTTTCTGTTTATGGACCAGTAGCGGTAAGATGATCATCAGCAATCACTAATTACCTGACAATCACCAAGACTCTCAAGATTTCAAGCAGGAGTAACATAGTTTTCAATGCAATTATTTTTGTTTGCTACAGACAGTAGCAATAGAAGTGTAGTTCTTACTATTTTTTTTTTTACTTACCAAGCCACTTTTGTTGCCTTAGCATGTTCTTGATTAAATTTTTTTATTTGTTGTGAACATATTTTAGATTATGTGGTAGGTACATAAGCTGGGAGACAATCACTAATATGTGCAGGAACATGCCTTAAGGAGATTTCACTGTAATATACATATGGGGAAAAGGTTTGTGGCAGTTGAAGGCAGAATCTGGTCTCTTTTGACTGATTAGAAGTACATGAGGGATCTGTGCATGACTAAGCATATGTCTAGGATATACTCTAAATGTCTTTGGAAATGGTCGGGTACCCAATTTCATCCTTCTTTCCACCACTGTAATTTCAGCATAATAAGTATAAGTCCTGTATCATTTAAATCCTGAGTGCCAGAATGAATCCACATAAAATAATTTCTGATTAAACACACACAGGTTTCATTGCAACAGAATAAGTCATCACTGTCAAGGCCTGATTGTGAAAATTACATAAAATGTAATACATGATTGTATTAGGCTTTGCAGAGGAGAATAGTAAGATATCTCAAGGAAACCATGTGTGATATCAGATGTGGTAATTTGTCTTCCTTTTAAATGATAAGCTCTGACATCACTTCATTGTCTGTGCCCCACTGAGCAAGTGTCCATGTAAAAAAGAAGTCCTTAATGTGCTGGAAGGCACTGCAAAATGTTACCCCAGATTAGGAAGAAACATGATTTTATTACATAAAAGTGTGGAACTGTAAAGAAGAAATACTTTCCTTTTCAAAGTACTGTAGCATCTAGTAATGTGCAGGTAACTCTAAGTGGCCTTCATGAATGTACTTTTTTGTAGTGTTGGTTTTTTTTTTTTTTGGTTTTGTTTTGTTTTGTTTTCTTCTTAAGCAGTTAGTTCTAGAGCTTAATTTGGAATCTAGAGCGATTCTATCAATCAAAGGAATGATAGAAGTAATTTAATTTAACCCCTCATTATGCACAACCAAGTAATTAATTCATCTTTGGGTATGAAGAATTGAGTTTTCTGGTAATTAGAATTAAAATCAGAAAGAAATTTACAGAAAAACTTTGTATTTGTTTCCAGTGAAGCTGGAGTTTCTTTGAAAGATGATATTGATGCTTTATGGCGACATGAGGTGAAATTCTGGTGTGATAACTACTTTGCTAATAGAAGCACTTGGGCAGTGTCTTAACTTCTATATATGTTCCTTGTATACATACACTCTCACAGTCTGCAAAATCAGGATTAAAAGCACCCATCACTTCCTTGCATGGATGGTGAGAGTTTCGGTTAACAAATGACCATAAACAATATTGTAGTGGATGTATGGAACAATAATTTGCTTGCAGGTATTTTGCTGATGGCATTTTTTTCCTTTCATAACTCCATTTATTGATAGAATAAAGTACTTTTATGGCCTGCAAGATAGTCTTGCACAAACATGCTCAGTTATTCTTGTAGGTATCCATGCTTCTACAAACACTTTAGGTATTCATCAGTGATGCTTTCAACGTTGCAAATACAGGTTAAACATTGATGATTAAATATCTTATTCCACGCATCTTATTAACTCGGGGTCTGTTTTGTTTAAGTGAACAGTATTCTACTCAAAAATTGTCCCGTTACTCTCTGTGGGAATAATGTGTTTATAGAATAAAACGATGATCAATATTTTAAAAAATCCTTTAGAAAAACTTTTTTAAAAAGTTAAAAGTAAGTTATTCAGTTATAAAGCTTAAATATTGAAAACTAGGAATAGCAAGATAAACTGCCTTAAGCCTTAAATTGTTTTCCTTAAAATATCTTCATTGTGATCCTGTCTTCAGTTACAAAACCAACAATTTTTTCTTCTGGAAACAAACCGAAACGACTATTTTTTTCTTCTGGAAACACCTTTCATTGAGAATATTACTCAAAATGCAACCCCACTGTAAGACTGATGGATTTTGTAGATAACTTCGGTAAAGCTGCAAAGGACATACCTTGTCTTTGGTAATGTAAAACTAGTAATAGTTGCCACTACATGGAGAGAGTGTAGGAGCATCTGCCTTCGGGAATTGGCAGTAAACTATTAGCCAGAGCTATTCTCTGAACCCAAAAGCTGTGATAAAGATATCCTATTCAAAGAGATATTTTGAGATGTTTGGATTTTTTTGTATAGCTAGGACCTTGTTTCACTGCAGAAAGAGAGAGTGCTGGTTGATGCCATGTTTTTTATGCTGTGCGACTTGGTACAGCCTCTCACTGGGCAGGAATTATATTCTAGCTGGAAGTTTTTCTGAAAATTTACACACAAGAAATACCAGCAATATACCAGAGAAATACTCGCTGTTCCAGTTACCTACATGGTTGAAAAAAAATCAAGCTTCTTTTGTGTCTAGCTCTGTATGTAATTGTGTGGTGATTTTTTGAGCAACCGTATCCAAATTTAACAAATTTCAGGTCTTCACATTTTAGATTTCTGGTGTACTAGATGCAGATTTCCTACACTGGTACTTAAGGACGTGTATTTGGACGGAACTTACTCAAGGCTTTCTTAATGGCCAAAAAGTTAACCTGCAAACCAAGATCATCTGCAATGTCACTCAAAGACTGCTCAAAATAAAGCAATTCTTCATTACTTACAGTGGAACATTCCTACAATTTCTGCAAAGTAATAAATTAAACCATTTTTTCCTTAAAAGAAACCCCCCAAAAAACAAAGAGAAAAGCCCAACAAAAAAACCCCACAAAACATTTTAAATGTGCAGCATTTTAAATGTGTTTTACGCCAAAGTTCTTAAACAAATATTTGGTAAGCAAATCTAGGCTGCATGAGGTGCACAGTTTTGTTTGTTGCTGTGAAATAGAGCTTCTAATTCAACAGTAATTTAGATAGATTCAGTTTGTGGTTTGTTACTATGTGATTTGACACAGACACACACTCTCCATGCAGCATTTCTTTCACCTGGGAAAATTGGCTAATGAACTAATGAAGGTTTTCTTGGCTGATAATGCTGTCTGTTTTCAGAGCGCAGCAATTACACAATCTTTTTAGCACTCAATGTCTATCTAAACAAAATCAATGCAAAAATAAGGGCTATTTACAGTGAAGTATCGTTATTTTACATTGTTTGGGTAGTTCTCTGAGAGTCTGAAATGATATTGAAATGATACAGTAAAAAAAAAAAATCTCAGAAGCTTTAAAGCCAGCCGTCTAAAGGCCACCTGATTTTTCTCTCAGCTCAATTAATTCACGGCTACTTGTCTGCCTCCGTACAAATGTAATGCTTATCATTGCTGCTTACCTTTTCTTTTTAGAAGAAAAGCTCAATTGTATGCATCTCAAAACTATCTTGATTTGAATTTACACGGTTTCAAAGTTGTAAGTTGGGACTGGATTAAAGCCTCCAAACAATTTATTTACAATAGTATGAGAGTTTTGCGGTCTGTTTTTTTTTATTCTTACCCAGTTTTCTCCTTCATCAGTGAATTCTTCAAAAGGGTGTGGAGAATTGCTTGTACAATTGTTTCTAATATGCTGGGTAAGTGCTGATTTTTGCTATTACATATCAAAGCAGAATAAAGGGCTGAATTCTTACTGCTGTTAAAATTATGGTAAAGATGAAGGCATATTCAGGCTATCAGCTACTTCACAGACTGCAAATTAAGGTAAGGAAAATTTAGATTAAATATACAAATGCCTTGATATTACAACTAAGTATCTTGTGGATCCATTCTCTAAAAGCTGTCTTGGTGCTTCTGAAATGTTGAGCTTCTAAATTTGTACTGAAGAGAAATCTGAAAGAGCAAAAGCTCTCTTCTGTATTATTTGGGAGCTGGACAGTACTTTTTCCATTTCCCAACTTTTTTATTTTCAACTGCTATATTTTTAAAAAGGAAAAAAACCAAAAAACCTTTTCATTTTTAAGTTCACTTAAAAGGTATAAGTATGGAATGGTGTCATAATATGAGATGAAATAAAATATTTCTACTGTAGGCTTTCAGATTTTTTGATCAAGTACTGAATTTGCTACTTGGTCTGAAGAAATTATTGCGAAATGACTCTGATAAAACCTATTCCCTGGAAACATTTCAGGTCAATTTGGAAAGGGCTCTGTGCAACTTGATATACTTAAACATGTCTCTGCCCATTGCAGAGAGTTGGACTTGATGAACTTTAAATGTTCCTTCTGACCCAAACTATTCTATGATTCTATCTGTTGTTACATTATGTCTGAATTCTTCTTTTAGTAGAAGATTTTGTGGATTATTTTAAGGGCTTCTATAGATGTTATCTTTGTTGCCAGTCTACTCCAGAGAAGCATGGTGATGTTGACTAATTTTCACTTTTGTCTTAGGTAATAACTTCTAATGTTATTAAACTTGACCTTTTCTGTTCTCATGCCATGGAACAAAATAATGCTAAAGCTCCATGGAAATGGTCTGGAACCCCTGTTTCCTGAATGGTGGTAAAAGAATTTCAAAACTTCACAGAAATTATGTACAGAGTATAATCTGTTGCATTGTTTTTTATATCTCTGATGCATTTCTGGGTCTCTCTAATATGGCTGAATCTGTTGTGTACGATTCAGTTTGACATATGTGAGTGAAGTACGTCAGGCCAGGTGAGTGAGTTTTCCTGTGTACAGATCCCAAACAGCAGCACTGCACGCATCACGTACGTGTGTCTCTGTTCTTATTAACACAATGCTTGAAATCTCCAAACAAAAGGAACAGTCCCCATTTTACTACAGATTCTGTGTGAGAGAAACTTATGAAAATGAGGCAGAGATCCTCAGACAGAAGGTTTGTCAGGGAAACAGCATCCCTAGTAATGATAAAGCAATATATTTTATGTCTTCTGAGGATTTTCCCTAATAATACCTGTAGGGGAATAAGTAATGGAAGGGGTAATGTTATATATACTAATGTGTGTGCACCTCTAACATGACGCAAGACAGCCAAATCTTTCTCTAATTTTTTTTCTCCTGAGTGCTCATTGCAGTTACCAATATAGGAGAGACATGGCTTAGTACCCAGGAGAATGGTATAATGTCTGTCATAGATGGCTCCGTTAGTGACAGGTAGGACAGAGCAGTAGTTTGCCCAATATTTACTACAATGCTCTTAGTGCTTTCTAAATGTACCTTGTCACCCTTTAGGACTTCATAAAACTTCATAGATCTCTCTCTTAGCATTCTTATGCTGCAGTTGTTTTTGCATGGGAATATTTCCAAACAGTCAGGCCGTGCAACAGATAGGAAGAAAATATTTGTGAGACTGGGCACAGCTAATTTATTAAAGGAGATACATTATTTTTTACAGTACATCTAGTATGGACCCATTTTGTCTTCAGACTGTGATCAGTGGAAGAGACCTAAATTTCTATATCTCAGCTTCAGTGAAATGTTGAGAGCTTTTCAGGCTCATATCCTATGTATGAGTACCCTGAGATCCATTGTTTTGGGAGGGAGTGGCATGTAATATGTTGTAATTGTTGTTACGTGTTTTGCTATATTTCTCTGTGCTGGCAATGTTATTGAGACTATACAGCAGTATTACACTCCCATTATGAAGTACGAGATAGCTAGTAGAATATTCTTAACTGCAGAATTTCAAAAGGTTAAATACTAATCTACATGACCTCCGAAGATACAACCAAACAGCAAAAAGAAAAGTTTTTCAAAAATACAAACTGCACTTCAAACCTAAATTTATAAAGTTCTTTTATAAGCAGCTAGTGAGTGTGTGACCTTAGGTTTATGGCATGGTTATCTCTGCCTCTGCTAATTGATCTGCACGACACATGTCATTGCCACTCTGCACCATGCCAGGCACCGTGACATGCCCTTGCTCTGAATTGTGTTCTCCCCAAGTATTGAATCATTTAATCCTCTATCTTTTAAATTATGGGGGGAATGCATGGATGTAGATGGCAAAATTCATGATGATACTAGCAAAAGCATAATTTTTACCCTATACAGTTTAAAATTATTCCTGTGACATTAAGGTACACAGAACTACTGTATATGTGTGTGTGGATCATACAAGGATTTCCTCTGTGAGCCTTTAGCTCTTTATTGAGCTGAATGTAAGTTTGTTATCTTCCACGTGTTTTTATATTCTTTTGACTCTTGCCTCTGTGTAATTAAAGTTAATATCTACATAAAAGTTAGTTATATACACTTAGCAGATAAGTGTAACTGCTGACTAGTGATTAAAACTACTGCTAGTGGTAGGCAGATAATTAGGGTTACTTATGAGAAGGTTCAGAGGTATTTCTGCAGTTGCTTCCAATGCTGTGTGTCCAAACTCAAACATCCACATTTAGAAGTATTTAACATTTTTCCTGAGGACCGAGCATTTTCTCTCACTCATACACCCACATCGTTAATTTTTAACAAATAAATACGGATTTCATCTGCTATTGATGGGAAAAAGAGGCTTTTCAGTTTGTTTTCTGAGAAAATAATAGTTACTAAGGCATAAATTAAGCTTGGCCAGCAATAGATATAGTTTGTTGAACACTGGGGAATACTTAAAGGCCATTTAGTTTCCTTTTTCCAAGAAAAAAAAAAAAAAGCAAGCTGAATCAGATATTGTTTAAAAGGTTACCTTGATTGTTGAGAGTCAGGGAAGGTGGAGTGACGTTTGGTTTCTTTCTTTAGGAATTGCCATGTAGCATTTAGAAATGGATATATGTGTAAAAATAGCATGATTTTCTCTACTTCACAGCAACGCTGTTTCTTTATCCCTAATCAGTATAAACCCAAATATTTCTGTTTGCTGAGAGATCAAAAATGTGAAAGGAGTGGTGCATCTCAGGTTGGAGGAAGGTAGCATCCATGTGTTGAAAGCAAGTTCCTGCTACAGCTGGAAGGATGCCCTTCCGTTTGAAATGCAGTACTGTTACTCTGTTAAAGCAAAGAAAGGGATCTGAAGCCTTTGCAATAGGATTGTTTTGTTAATTGATTGCATAGTGTTATTTAAAGAAACCTATGTGATTTTGTTCTCTTATGTTCATGTATGTACCTATGATTCATCAATTGAGAAAGAAGTGCTGTCAGATTAGCCGAGGAAGAGCATCCTGGATTCAGGCAGATGCCAATCAAAGCTGGAAAGCCCATTTCCAGTGACTGCTGAGCACAGGGATGGATACTCCCTGGAATTCACTTTGGAATGCAAATGTTGCTGCAGAGGCCTCCGGCTTTTGGCTAAGGAGCGGCAGGGAAAGGGATCCACCTGAGGAGCCCAGGTTTGACACAGTTGGATTGCATCCAGCTTGGAGTATCACTGTGCCTTCCTGTAGAAGCTGGAGTTGTTGATAACTAATGAGGTCTGTACTCTGTTCAGAGTGCTTGCTGACAGCATGTCACAGAGCAGTGGTGTAATAGAAATAATAAGATTTTGCTCTGTTTTCTTTATTGCTCTTTGTTGCTTATATTTTTAGCTGCTTGCTGCAAGAGATGGGTCTCTGGATTTCTTGCTCTGGTGCACACACTTTCTTTTTCGCTGGCTGTCTCTCTCTGTCTCTTGACAGGTGTAAGGAGGATCCTAAATATAGAAGCCACCCGTCAGTTGGCTTCAGCAATCAGCAAGCACTGATTTAGTATTTCTCTTAACCAGCTAAGCTCCAGAAGGGTGTTTCTTTTAAACCTTATCAATTCATTCCACTGCAAGCTTTCTTTAAGATTATTAACAAACTTGATTATCCTACAGCGTGAAGAATACTATTAGCAGGCATGTTTCAGAAATGATGGTTGTCAAGAATGGCTCTTGCAATGGAAAGGAGAAAAAAATGCTTTTTAAAGAACTTCCTTGTTTTAGCAGTTTAGTTAATGGTGCAGTACCTCATTGGGGAAAACACTGAGACTAGGTGTAAGTACAGTCTCCAATTTTTAGATGAACACACTTTCAGACATAAGTAGCTGCACACTTTCCTATGAATTTTTCCTTATGAGAAGAAACTTTAATGCAGATGTACTGATTAGCTGAGATTTACTTCGCTATACACAGAAATTAGGCGTGTGGTGAGAAATGGAGGTGTCCTAGTACTGAATATTTATAATGCTCACTAAAAGTATTTGTAACACAGAGTTAAAAAGGATTTCTAACACAAAGAGATGTTTTTCTTAATGTTAATTTCTTTATTTTGCTGTTGAGGTCAGCAAAAAAATACCAATTCTCAAAAATTAACTGGTCAAATTTAATAGATTACCACTGCAAAAAGTTCTAAGTAGAATATTTGAGGAAAATAAAAGCTGCAACACTACATTAAAGGCAACTTAAACATTTTCTGTTGGTTTGTAGGCATGTGTCTCAAATTCTTTCTCTTCCATGTGACCAGTTGCCATTAATATTCATAGAAATTTTTCACAACCTACAGAGAAGAGGAGATACTAATTCAGTACCTAATTGTGACAAGTGAGTTGCATGTGACAAAGACCCTTTTTGATACTGATGTGCTTTGATTTTTTACGTATTATGATTGCAATACACTTCTATTATTCTAATACAATTCTAATACCGTAGTGTATTAAACATGGTGTTAAACATGGACGCAAGAGAAGTCAGTGCCTTTATGTAGCTCAGCAAGGCAGTAGTACTTTCTTGTGATAGTTGTAGTGGTTCCATGTGGTCTGTCTGGTTGTGAAAATTCTGTAGCAAAATATAGCATGTGTTTGTTATGCTTATGTAAGGTTTTATTTTTGGCAACCAGTTCTCCCTATGCCAAGCCATGAGAAACAACCTGTTTCTCAATTTCTTTTTTTACTGTTCTATAAATTGTTATAATTTATTGGAAGCTTCTGCCATGTCTGGGACATCTGCTTCGGTGGTTGGTGGAGCGTGATTCAAACCCTAGAAAGAAGTAAGAGGGCTGCTAGGTGAAATAGCAGGACTGGCCCTGAGAAAAGGAAAAATGGTTTAAGATAGAAGACGTTTCCAGTAAAAGAATGCTTTTTTAGATTTGGCACAAGAGATTCTGGGATAAGTCTAATTCTCTTAGTACAGATAGTCTCAAGCTTTATACCTGAAAATCCAAACTGCATCTAATGTGCCTTCTGGGTGGAAGCTCTTTTACATTTCACAGATCAGAATTTGAACCCACTGAAGCCTACTAGTTTTGCTTACGAGCTTGAGTTTATGCAGTCAAGAAAAACTGATTATTCTTCAGTGTAAACTCACGTAGTCTGACTGTGACTTCTCAAAGAAGCAAACCAGAACTGCCATAAGCTGATAATGCAGCTGCCAGAGCTGTTACCGTTCTAGCTGTAACCAGCAGTTACATGTGTAGGCAAACGTATCTTTGCTGTGGTATGAGCCACCAGGTTGGAAGGCAGAACTGCTTCTTTAAAAATCCTTGTGCATCTAATACCTAAAAGTTTATTCTGTCCTCAGTCTTCCAAATTTATTTTTCACTGTAGCACTATAGTTTTTTTTAGCTAGACGTTTATTCTCTCCACAGTACTCCAAATTTATTTTCACTGTAGGATGATGGTTTTTTTAGCTTTCTAGAGACCTGGCTAGATTCTTTCTGCCTTTGGCACATCATTTATTGAGTACAGTGAGAAGAACTTTTCTGCTGAATTTTATCCTACCAGCCTGGTGTTTACTAGACAGAAAAGGTGGTAGTCTCCTCTCATGGGCATTGTCACAACATACAGGAGTGATGTTGTGCCTCTATGTCTACATGGTTCTTCTTTGCCCTTTATCCAGGGCAGAATCCACATACTCTGCTTTCACCTTTGTGTTTTCGAACTCTAGATACATTTTATAAATAGAATAAAAAATTGAACTGAATGATTTTTCCATCAACCCCCAAGAACATTAAATTAAGTCCATATCAGAATTATATGAAAATATTTCCATTTTGTACTGTTTATCATAAAAAGCAAAAAAAATAATGCTTGTTCAGAAAAACTCATACTAAAACAGCTCCTAGCAAAAGATAAGGCAAAAAAAATTTTTGTAAGAGTTAGGAAACTGTCTTTCTAATAAAAAAACTTTTTTATCTACCTGCCTGTTTGTCTATTTATCTACCTATCTTTTGATATTTCTATCCATATATCTATTTACTAGGATGAAGTTGGGGATAAGAAATAGTGCCTATAACTGGATTAAGGATCTAAGAGGGTTACAAAGAGGATGTAAGGGTACTTTGTGAGCAGAATGAATAAGATTGTTAATAAAAATAGACCAACTGGTTGTGTTACATGCTTGGTAATATTGTGCTTGAAGTGCAAATATATGGAACAAAAATTATCACTGGCATTGTGCAGCATTAGATAGGGATGGTTTGCAGTGCTCGTAGTGACACAAATATATGTTTGTCCAGATAAAGAGAGGAGGAACTCCAGAAGCAGAGTGGATAATCTGTTATGCTGAGCTAGTTTCTGAAGTGACACTCTTGTATATACACATTTTGGGTACAAGGAAGGTTTTCTCTCCCTCTTCTATGCTGGTCATTAGAAGCTGGCCGGAGGAGCTGGGGGGATTATGCACAAGCCTCAGGCTTTTTCAGACAGCAGAGTTACAGACTGGAAGTATAAATCTTGACAAAAGCACAGTCAGTTATGGTTTTCCCACAGAGAGAAGGAGCCCTTCACTGTTTTCAAAACAGACCTGTGACTAACAGCTAGGTGTATAAATAATGGAGATCTTGTATCTTATGAGATACATAAGAATTACCCTCCCAAACTGCATGGCAGTTCCTTAAGCAAACAAAGTGTTTGCTTTTCAAAGGGCTGGATAGTTTTAAAAGGTTTTCTCTACTCTTGTTTAATAGTACTTGTATTAGTAGAATTTACATTTAAGCAATTTCACACCTTCAGACTGGGGGAATATCAAGTATTTTATTTGTTAGCGTGAAAGTAATATGTGTCCTCATTGCTGAATTCTAGTCACTGCTTTTAAAGGTAATGGTGAACAAAATCACCCTCTTGTGAGGTGCTATTCCTGTACTTCTAGTGCAGCAGTATTTTAGGTTTGTATCCCATAAAATAGAATTCTTCATGGCAAGAGTTCCATGGAAGAGGCCAAATTCAATGCTGCCAAAGTAAAAGGTTCAGAAAACAGATGGGCTGGATGGCGGTTTTAAGAAGCAAGGAAGAACTGTGATCCTCATGTCTGAGTGCAAACCTACGCTGTGGCAATTACATAGTATCATTTTTTCTGTAATTTCTGGTTTAGGATTTACAGGCTCTCAGAACCTGTAGGTCAGACATATGCCTCCCGTTTTCCTTCCCTTCTGGAAAAAAATAATTTTTAAAAACTGACGTTTCTAAATGTTTTTCTTTGTGTTGAAGATTGAGACTAGTCTAACTGTTAGGAACATTACTCTTTGGTGAAAAAACCCTACCCTAGGTCTTTTCTGACACCTCCCTTTGTTCTTTTTTGTAAAGCTGTCGTTCATACACAAAACTTTTTCTATTCCAGGCTAAAACTCAGATACCTCTCCTAAGAAAATGAGAGAGTTGGTTCTTCAAGGAAACAGGTCTTACAATTTGAAATTGCAATCTCTATTAAGAGAAAGCAGCAAAAAACTGTGTGCGTGTAATGTAATTATGTCTGCTTTTTAAAAGCAATTTATAGATGTAGCGTCTTGAGTATTTAACTGCAAATTTATTTAGAACATTTAGCTCAGTCCTATGACAGTGATGTACATGTGCCCAGCATTTTTCACCAGATGGTGGTCAGAGGGCAGAATATACCCGAGTGACCCTGGCTGCGGCAAAGAGTGGCTGGCTACAGCTCTGCCATCCTGCTCTCGGGTGCTGGAGAGCCAGTGCTGATCCAACAGCTGTACCAGCGTCTCAGTGGTATGGAAGACATAGGCTGCAAAAGGCAGAGCAAGTCTGGTGTAGGTTCTCAGCTTTTTCCTGTGAGTATACATTCATATAGGCCAGGACATCTCAAATGCAGTGTAAACTATGCTCTCCCCAGCAAAACTTTAATGGAAGGACTACCCTGTCTGCTTTTCAGGGAAGACTTAAGTGGAAATGCAGGCATCTGTTGTCATTGACACCTGTGTGCCTCTGTCCTGGGGATACTACTCAGTGCAGTTTGTGATGGTAGACTGAAGTATTGACATCAGCACAGCTGTAAACTCATCAGCTATAGACAGAAATGCAGAACAACTGAAATACATGTCTATAAACCTTCTGGGCCCTGCTTCCATCAGGGAAAGGAAATCAAGAACCACACAGGAAAGTACTCTTTGTCCTGAGTAGCCACTCACCTTAAACCCTTGATAGCCTTTATACTTATTGCCCTGTTTGCAAACTTCTCTGACCACAACATCTCGTTTCTAGTTCAAGAATTAATCCCTTGGTGGCTGAAGCACAGGAGTGGCAAATCCTCAATAGCATGATCTTCTTAAGAGAAGAGTACATATGCCAGAGCTGTGGCTCTGCAGAGTGCTTAGTGGGGCCCTTACAGAGACTCCCACCAGCGGCTTGTCCGAATACGCATGGTTTTATGACATGCCTTGTAACTGCAGTGGTAGCATGGGGGGGAGTAAAGGGACACTTGCTAGGAGAGTTGCCACCTGGCAGTGCAACAGCTTGAGCATCCCAAGTTTGCAGTTAGTCTTTGTGAGGAGAGGTTTGTAGGATCTTACAAATCACTTGTGCTCAAACTAATCTTGGGTTGTTTGATTAAGGAATTTAATCTAGATTTCTGGAATTGCTAAGAAGCTAATGATAAAAATATAAGTAACTTCCATGTTTTGACTATTTATATGCTTTTTTCACGTTAAGAAGTCGGATTCTTAAAACTAATCACACAGCATTGCAAATGCTTCTTATGTATGTCCTTTGTGGAAGATAGCTTGTCCATACATCATGATGCTACAGCAGGCAACAGACAGTAAATGTATTTCTCCCAGGCTTACAGGCCGTGTAAGGACTGCCTGGAAGTGCAGCCCCAGCACTCCAAAACTGTAGCTCTCAAAGGACAGCTGAAAAAGGGTGGCAAGACAGCACAGCTTTGTGTTCACTGCACTTTACGTGTTAGCTTTTGGTGTTGCACATTCAACTTTTTAAAGAGGTGTCAAAGATTTTTCTATTCCTAGTTCCAGCGAGAACCCCAAACAGGATCTTTTCTGGAGCTGTTGATATAGTGTGGCTTAGGGTGACATGCCAAAACATAGCACTTCATAAACAGTCACCACGTTTTTAATGGTTTTCATCAGGAGACATTTGCTGCTTGTCAAAGTGTCAGTCTGACTAGAAGGACTGAAATGCATGCACACTGAGAACAGCAGCATGGGCTGGGCTTTCTCAGCTGTTTCCATCCATGCTTTCTAGCCCTGACAAAAGTATTAATTTTAGTGGCCCCCAGTCCCACTGTAATTCTTAAGTCTTTCAAGAGCAAAGTGTCAGTTCTGGACATGGTGCAAATGTTGTTGATGTTGCTGGAGAGCAATCCCAGGGCAGCTGTGAGAGTCAACTGCAGTGTCTGACGTGCACGTGGCCACCTCTGAAGGATGGCTGGAGGCATTCCAAAATACTTGCTGGAGGTGCCACTAGCTGTCTCTCTCTATCTTTTCTGTCCTTTTTAATGTGCTTTGTCACCTCTTGTAGATGTTAGCTAACTCCAGCCAGCCAGGCTGTGGCTCTATTTCTGCAGTACTCTTGCTGTTCCTCTCAACGCTGCTCCCTTCTCCCACACAAGGAACATAAACCAGTGCCTGGGCGAGAGGGGATGAACCTTGGCTTCATCCTCGGTGTGTTTGTTATGCAACTTAGTAAATGGAGCTGGCAGATGAGATTCATTCCTGAACTGGCATGTGACGTGCAAAGTTGCATTTCACAGCAACTGCTCTCGCCCAGTTCTGACACTGAACATTGTGACAAAAGAAGTCGTGCACTTCTTTTGTGATGTAAGGACATATTTGTTCTATCTCTGCAAGGAAGGAGTAATGACAACTGCCTGAATCTGCAGAGATCCAACTGCTTCCTCTGTAGCCTTGGACTGGAACTCAGTTTCCTTGAGTCTCTCTTCTGGACTGCAAAGACTAAAAATACAGGGATGCTAAATTAATTTCAGATTGTAAGGCACAAAGATTTTAAAATAGTAGGCACTATTTAAATGTTCCATAGACTACTGCCTGTATATATATATAAATATTTGTCTTTTTCAATTCCATTATAACCAACATTAAAGACTCCAATACAAAATATATTTATATGACACAAGCTTTCCTTAGCAGTGGGGAAAATTAATCGCAGTGTGATTCAGATATTACTAAACATAGAGATTCCTATACAAACTTCCACTTTTTCTCTGAAACCTCTCCTTGTCTTTCAGCAGCTGGAAAGATAAAGCACCTTTTCTCCACAGATAAATAAAAGTGAGAAGAAGCACTCTGTTCCATTTACACTGGAAGGCAGTTCATCATAAAACTACTGTTCTGGTACCTGGTTCTGGATTTATTCACTCTCAGCTTGTCATCTTCCTCAGGCATGCAGTGGTGCTGGCAATTCTTCTTGGACTGTGCTGTTGCTGCTAAATTCATGACAGTTCCTCATGGATCAAGACTGGTAGGTGTCTGTGCAGTCCAGTCAAGAGAATGAGGCCATTTTTAGACAAAATACTGTAATATTATGAGATTAGTGTCAAACTATTAAGGAAACAACTCATCTGATCTGCTTGTAATTTGAGCCTGGATCTAGTAATTAATTTACATATAAAAGGATTTCTTTTGGAAATAAAATCTGATACAAAAAATGTGCCAGGAGCTTTGTCAGACTAAAATCCCATCTCAGTCTGAACAGCTCAATAGACTAACTGAAGACTTAGCCATTATACGGAAGCATTCAGTTTTTTTGTAGTACAGAATTCAAGAAGGTTTTTTATATGAATGTGCTGCTGTGGTAAAGACCATAAAAATAATTTTTTTTGAATGACTGAACCATAAATGCAGTTCAGCTTTTTCGTTTGTTTAAGATGCATTTTCTTTTTCTGAATTTATAAACTTATCCCAAGAGACACATATATTACACAGATTTTAGTAATCAGTAAGACTTTAAAAACAGTAGAGATTATAGCTGCACATGTCTGACAGTTGTGTCTCAAAAGACTATACAGAAAAATTTACAAGAAGTGGGGAAAAGAGAGAAAGTTAAGGAAGGAGATGGCACGTTATCACAGCAGCTGAGAAACAAAAGGATTCAAATCCTGTAGTTGGAAAATGTCAAATAATGGTAAAATAGGATTAAAAAAAAAAACCTCAAAGAGTATAGGATCTATAGCAGCAAAACTTAAAAAAACCCCTTGGTCAAACAGCATCCTGAAAAACTAAATGCAAATTCCAACTCTTTTGATTTTAATGTATATCTTTAAGACTATGGGTTAATGGAAAAGATGACTACTCAGTTTTTATCAGCCAACCATGTCCCCAGCCTCAGAACCTTTGAACTTCATTATCCCCAAGCAGTTGTCAAACTGTCACCTTTGCATATCCCTGAGGAAGCATAAGTGGAGCGTTAGTTAGTTAGACTTACACAGTCTGTAAAAGTGCAGGTCCAGACAGCAGATATTTTAGAGTTCTAAAGGGACAGCCTCTGAATCCGTGGAAGTGATTTTTATGGTTTAACTCCAGACAGCAACTGAGCCTCACACTGCCCCTTGCTGGGGTGGGGGAGAGAATCTGAGGAGTAAAAGTGAGAAAACTCATGGCTTGAGATAGAGACAGCTTCACGGGGAAAGAAAAAGCTGTGCACAAGCAAAGCAAAACAGGGAAATAATTCCCCACTTCCCATGGGCAGGCAGGTGTTCAGCCGTCCCCAGGAAAGCAGGGCTCCATCATGTTCACTGGTCACTGGGAAAAACAAATGTCATGACTTCAAATGTCTCCTCCTTTCTTTCTTCTTCCCCCTCTTTTTATGCTGTGCATGACACATTATGGTCTGGGATACCCCGTGGGTCCGTCGGAGTCAGCTGTCCCAGCCCTGTCTCCTCCCAAATACCTGTGCACCCCCAGGGTCCTCGCTGGTGGGGGGCTGAGAAACTGAAAGAGCCTTGATGCTGTGCAAGCCCTGCTCAGTAAGAAATAAAATATCCCTGAGTTATCAACACTCTTTCCAGCACAAACCCAAAACACAGCCCCCTACGAGCTACTATGAAAAAAATTAACTGTAGTCCACCCAAAACCAGCACAATTTAAGTGTCAGAAGAAATATTTAATATTTTATGGGAAGGAGAAAAACAAAACAAAACAAACAAAAAACCCCAAAAAAACCCCACCAAAAAGTTAGAACAGAGGCTGACCTAGCGAGATACCAAATCATTGCTCTGTTCTGGAAAAATATGTAAACAGTATCAGGAGTTATTACAGGATATTTCAACTGGCATTATGGAAGTAACCAGAAATACTGTTAAAAAAATGTTATTAATTAAATTTAGTCATTTTTAACAAAAGAAAATGGAAGATGGAATTGGTATGAAGATGCATAATGAAAAGTCTAAAATCACCCATTTAAACAGCATTTAGGTACCGTGAGCATTCAGACAGTACCAAAGGAACAAAGCTGACCTTGCTGTACAGTGTCTCGGAAAGTCTAGAAAAAGATCTGTGCAATGTTCTCATCATTAATTCATTAAAAATAATCATTTTGAGACAAGAAGATAGAAGAATATATAAAAATTTTTGGCAGAAGAGCTATTTGGAAACTACTGACAGGCAAAAAAAGAGCTGCTGATATGAGGTGGATAAGTAGCCACATTACAAACATTCTCTCAGAAAGAAAGAAAAAGTCTCAGAAATGAAACAAAGCATTTAGATAAGCCTATATGCATTTCCCAAAGTGCCTCTGGGCTTCTGTGTATGAGGTAGACTTTTTAAAAAGTAACCATTTAGCTAGTTTGGAAAATAAGTTTAGTTCGCCATGTCTTGCATACCTGTGCACAATAATTACATTCTTAGAAAAGTCTTGATCATAAAACATGCAAAGTTAAGACATTAAATGTAGACTTGTAGACATCTTTTCTAGTGCATTTGATTTCTCTCTGCAGCTTCTTAGGAAGGATGTGAGTATGAAAGAACTGGAGAAAATACAAGGATTTCTTTAAAGATCTAAAAATTGGAGTGTAAGTCTTTGGAAAAGGTTAAAAAAGCTGAGTGTGTGTGTATGTAGTTCAGAAGAGGGAAGAGTGTAGTCATGCTCTATATATAAGCACCTTCAAGATAATGATATAAACAGGGAAAGGGGTTTACAGGTTCCCAGAAGAAAGTAGTAAAAAAAATCCTTAAACTAAGGAGCAGAGAAGGAGGAGAAATATATTTACAAAAAGGTTTTAGATCATAAGCGAGACTAGAGTGGAATAGAAATAGACAACCACTAACAAGAGGAATACATAGTATGCAAAATAATTTCCAGCAACCATCATCATCTTTATTATTGCAATATTTTATTTTACTTATCCCCTGTCCACAAGATCAAAAAAATTCCTTGCCATCTAAGGGTGCTGTGAAACGGGGCGCTCTGGTGCCACAAAGATGACGTAACTGCAGGCAGGGAACAGCAGTATGGCTCATGGCCCATGAGCGTGACTTTGTCACAAAACATCAGTAATGATAACAAAAGTAACAAAATTAGCTGGCAGGTGATTATTTTCTTCTTGGGCCATGTCTTCCATGTGAGTTCAACAGGGTAAGAACCAATTGTAAGTGGAGATTTATGTTGCAGGTATTTCATAACAGAGTCTGTACTACCATCACAATGACCCTATAATAATTTTCTTGGAGGATGGGACAAAATTCACTTTGATGTATTTATGGTATGATGGTGAAGTTCACAATCGTATGACCTGAATTTTCTCCTTTCCTGAAAAAATTATAAAGAACTTTAAATACCAGCAGGCTTTCAAGACTTGGAGCAGGTAGTATGGTGACCTAGAGCACAGATTAGTGTGGCTGCCTGTTTTCACTTTCTGGTTCATGTGACACCTTGCACAGGAATTTCTATAGTCAGCACATGACCTCCCCTCCATCTCTGGGGCTGTGTTTCATTAGAGAATTTCCTGACCAGCTGAAGGACATAATTCAGTAAGGACTCAGACTCAAAGGATAAAGAGAGCAGTGATTACCCACATGGAGTAGGCATTTTATTTCCATTCAACCTCTTTTAATAAGACCAGTTTTTCACGCCAATCTTGTGTTGAAGAGGCTGAAAGAGAAGAGGCCAATAATCTGTCCTGATTGTTCTGGCTGTTGGAGCCTGAGCACCACAATGCCTCTATTATCCCTTTTTTTTATTTGTTTCAATTTTATTAGCAGGTTTTTTTTCATCTGTCACTGAACCTTACAGAAGCTGCTTATATATGTCTTTTTCGGAATGATGATTCAAGTTTCCAGTGTCCTCAGAATCAGAAAGATCTAACTTGTAAATATGTCTTGACTTTGATCACAGGTCTTTAATACAAAACAAGCATTAAATGTGGAAGACACAAAGCTTTATGTGTTAGACTCTCTAAGAAACAAAAGTTAATTCTGGAAATTAGAAATTACTGAGTCTTCACAGTAAAGACCAAAACTTTTCCCTACAGAAAACCGAGTAAGTTCCATGTCATGTTGCACAATGGTAGACAGAAATAAGCAGAAGCAATTTGTCTTTTATTTTCTGACAAATTATGAAATTAGTGTCTTTTGTATCAACTGGCATGGGAGTTAAACTGTTGTGTAACAATAAGTTGAAAAGAATTACTTTGTTGTCCAAAGAATTTTGGTAAGAATTTCTTTATCTTCAGCTATCTCTCCCAATTCAATTTTCAGGTTTCCTTCCTTAGTAAAAAAAAAACTCCCAACAAAACGAAAATTGTCAGTCCAAGCTGACACTTGAAGGTGAATAGATACTTGTTTGAAAATAATAAATAGGGTAAGATATTTTTTTTATCAAACTTCTCAAAAATATTAAACTGCTCTTTTTAGGTTGATACGTTTTGCTTTACATTGCATATAGTAGACCAAAACTGGGACAGACAGAAAACCAGTGAGGCTGGAAACGAATAAACAGAAACTTTGACAAGAAATTTTAAAATTTAAAAACATGTCAGTTTTTTTTTTTTTTATATTGTTTATAGCTAAGACATTCTATTTTTAATAATTCTTCATTATCTTTAATTAATAAATATTATTTGTAAATGAAGGGCTTAGAATAAATTTTTAAACATAAATGTCAGAAATATCTATGTACAAAGGCTTCCATGAAATTAGTTTCCAGATATTGCATGTTTTTTATAGTGTGCTAATGAATTTTTGTGATATTTTTCCAAGCAAACCTGATTTACCACTTCTAGAGAAACTCCTGTTTGAAGGTGGAAATGTAAAGAGCAATTGCCTGTATGCAGCAGAGAGCACATTGCTCTTCTGAGTGTGAGGAAGATGGAAGATTTGGCTATTTCATGTGACATGGAGGAATATTCTCCCTGGGAAGCACACCTGTTAGTCCTTGTGCTAAATCCGTGCTGGTTCCACCCAGCAGCAGCGGTAACTGGGAGGTCTGCATTAACCCCATCAGTCCCACATCAGAACAGATGGCACTGGACCTGGAGGGCATAGCATGATTCTCTCAATAAACAGACTAAGGAGTGAACAGCACTGTGATCTCAATGTCCCTTTGCCTCTAGAAATGGTTTCTGAGGCCACAGGTTATGGAATATTGACAGGGCCAATATTAGAGTCGCAGTGTTATGTCTTTACTGATAAAGAAGCTGCTGGTTTCTGAGCTGGTTGAACTACAGGCCCTTTGGAATTGATGCCAGAAAGACGAAATTAAATGGGTAGAGGTGATGTTCACACTTACTCTCCTGTGACAGGTAAAACATTGGCACAGGTTCTAGAAAGACAGAAAAAAATCATATTGCTCTTGAAGTTTTATTCTGCACTCAGTAGTATTTCAGTCTAGGGGCCTTGGCTTGCCAAGACTCTTGACCACACTGCATAAGTGTGAGTGTATGTGCCAGGCAATTTGCTTGAAGGTCATCTTCTTAAATACAGTATTTAATAAAAGTTTTACACCTCTGCTTCAGCATCAAGATTCCCTAAATCTCTATGTGGCTGCCTGAAGCCTAAATATCAACAGGTACCGTGCAAGCAACATATGGTGAGGTTCCAGTGGAGTAATTTGTTAGCAGAGTGGTTATCCTGCTTGAGGTGCAGATTGTTGGCAGGATAGTTTATTTTTTCTTTTTTTTTCCCGTCACTTTTAACTCTATTGTACTCGCCAAGAAAAGAAACTTACTGAGTTTCTATTTAACATTAAGAGTGGATAAAATATCATCAGTAAGCCAGACATCACTTCTCAAGGTTGATAATGCTTGTAATAATTAACAAAGCTGTGAGCCTGCAGGCCAGACTCTGATCAGAGCTAATCCTTTGCAAGCATTACGTTTTGTGTGGTTTAAAATTTTTTTTTCCTAGCTGCTTAACATCTGCATTGGTACTGATATCTGTTTGATTCTTTTTGTTTTGATAGATGTCAAAGTCCTCTGCTGAGAGGGTGCACCATGTGAGACAGTTGTAGTGCCAGAGCCGTTGGGGTGTTGCGCTGTAAGGCCGCGGTCTGTCAGCAGGATCGCGGGTCACGTGCTGCATACATGGCACCTCTGCTTTGCACCCGAGGTGTGAAAAGCTGACAGGAACATGGGAGTTTTGCATACGACCGAGGTGTTCCTAAGGCTGTGGCTGTGCGTGTGGGCAAACACAGGCTCGCTTTGCTGGAACAGCAAGCGCCCTGGCAGCCAGAGCATGCAGAGCCAGGCAGCAGCGGTGCGGTGCTGGGCTGGGTCATCGGCCATGTGGGCCATCAGGCAGGGCTGACACAGCTTTCAGGGTGGAAACGGCTCTTCTCCAGCTAGCTGGAAGGAGAATTTCCCAAGAAGATTCACACTTCTGCTGATGACTTGTTGCTACAGAGATGATCTTTGTACTCCCTGGTTTTGTTGTCAGATAGCAGGGTTTATGGCTTCCCACATGTTATTGCAGATGAAATAATTATTTCCAATAAAATTCAGTATTTGCTGCTGTAGCATATTGTAGAACCCCAGAACAAAATCTGTCCAAGTCAGCAAGCTGCTTTTTACTACCAGCGTGTGCCAGGTTCCTCCAAGCCTCCTTCTCCCAGCTCGTCTCTTATTTATTTCGTTGGCTTATCTTCAAACGCTGTGTAATACTTGGGCCCTCATTCATATAAGTAGTCAACCTTCCTGTAGCACACCTTATCTGCTTCATTATCTTAACTTGATAATCTCGTAGGATGTCAGTCTTTTTATCAGTACTTTGCTGACGTGGAGATTAAGTTCCTCATCCTTTTAAGTTCTCCACATGAAAATCAGCTATAGGTTCTCCTCAGTACTAGATGTGGAAGATAATGATAATGCTTAAAATCCCTGCATTGATTTAAAGGACCCTCCTGGCCATGGAATATAATATCCTTGTTCTTTTTAGGAGGCAAATTTAAAAAATAATAATGAATTAAGGTTTTAGGTTCTTTCCTATCTGGCAAAGCTTTATCAGCTGTAATACAAATGCAGCGTACTCTGGCTTTTTGGAGTGCTGCTCTGATTTCTTACATAGATACAAATTTTATAATGGTGTGTTAGAGACTGCCTTAGCAATATATTTATAGGTAATTTTATGTGTGCTTCAACACCTTTGTAAAGCTAGTTCTTTTAAAGCAAGTAAGAGCTCTTCCCTTTTCTTCATTAAGCTGATATATCACAGCTCAAACTTTGCCCCTAGATGACTCTTTTGCTAATCAGAATAATCTGTATCTGTATAAGAAAATGCAGGCTGAAACAGCAGAAAACATCTATTCACCAGTCTGCATTGCAGGTCTCTGGTTCTTGCCACATAGCTCTTCTTTGCACTGGATTTCGAATGCCCTGAGTGGAGCTCGTGTATGGGAGGAATAGGAAATACACAGTGGATGATGAGTAGATACATGCACTGCAGTGTAGAAATTTGGCCATTTTTATTAGCTAGTGCAGGGAAGCTGATGCTGCCACTATCTCTTCTTTGCTCTATTAATTGTAGATTTGGTCTGTAGTTGTGTACTGAGTTCCATGTGGGAAGGTGCAAGTTGTTTCTCCTCATTACCTTTTGTGGTTTCCATGCAGATACATGAGGCTTCTTACACAGAACAGTTCACTGGATTAAGAACTAATTTAAGGGCAGGGAAATATTTAAATGAATTTTTAATAGTCTAATACAAAAATATTAGATCCTTTTTCTCTTGATAGAGTGATGTATTGAAAGGTATGTCTCTCTAAATCTCCCTTGCTTCTCCCATAGAAACTCACCTGGGTTTATTTACAGCAGTGGTTTGACACACATTAAAAATAATAAAGACATGAGTTTGCTAAGTACCTTTTATGAGAGTAGAGAAAAACTCTTCTATTAAAAACAGAGAGTGAGAAATAGTGGAACTATATCCATTAACTACTCGTATTTATTTCTAAACAACTTCCAGAATAACTGAATTTGAGATGTGTAAATATTACATTCTTCTGTTACTGCGAAAATGTATTGGGAATTAATCTTTTGATATATTCATGAATCATTGCAAAAGACTTCTCTGTAAAGTTGAGTTTATATGTAAAGTTGTGTGTGTATATACAGATACATACACGGACATATGCAACCCTTTAAAGAACTAGGAGATTTGTTTAAAACTACTGTGAAAATACTAATGTTTCTTACGTAGTTTCTTTTTGCTACTGAAAGTTAGGAATACTTTATTACTCTTCTGCATATAATTGCATCACATTTAAAAAATCTTTGAAGAAACAGATGTAAGAAGTATTTTATAATTTTCTAATGAGCACTGTCTGCTGAATTCTTATATCCATCCAGTGGCCACTGTCCTACATGAACACTTGAGTGCAAATATCCATCACCGTAATTTATCTTATGACACACATAAAAAATCCTCTAACTACCTTATTTATGTACAAGAGGATGTCCTATGTGACCATGGCTTTCACCTGCAGGATCGGTTTCTGCTGAATGTTGAAAAATAACTTAAAAATGTACAGTTTAGTGAATTCTGCAGCATGCACCACTTAGGATAGCATCTGGACAGATTCACGCCAAAGAATGTTGATCAGCTCAGTAAAAAATCCAGATCAGTCCAGGTACAGCAGGAGTTTCCAGGGGCAGTCTTCAGGACTTGCCAGAATTCTCACTTGGAGTGCTCCTGCATCAGTGGTGACTTTGCTGTGGAGGTGGCTGGGTTTCAAGTGTTCCATTTTGGCTAAAGTAAGTCATTTGTCTCTGATCAGTCCATGGTCTCATCTGTGCTGGAATTCCTGTCCAACTCAGGGAATTAGTGGCACAAATACATTGACTGTACTCACAGGCACAGGCCTGATGCCCGTGTATGCCCCAGCTGTAACTCTGGGAGCTGCTGTGACAATTACCTTGTGTCCCACTTGTACTGTAAGCTTCACCTCTCTTGCAGGTGTTCTCAGCAGTGGTGAGGCTGCACCTGCAGTACAGCACCCATTTTAGGCCCCTCGGTTCAAGGACGAGGTTGTGAAAGGAGAGGGATCTAAGGATAATGTATTTTTCCTACATGTAGGGCAAGACAAGGAACACATTAGGTGTCTATATAAATAGCTACATAAATGAAGTTTCCCTGCTAGACTGATAATAAGAAGAAAGAATACAGGTTGCAAAAATTATTTCCATAGCACTTATCTATTGCCAAAATAGGCAATGCACCCTCATCCTCTGCTATTGTGCAAGTACCTCTGAGCTACACAACAACTAAGGTACTTGAGACAAACCCTCTGAACTCTTATGTTCTTACCAGTGGTTGAATGCATTTTGATTTATTTATCATTTGATGGAATGATTGCAGTGAAGATTACCATTATGAAAATGAGTAATAAAGGCATGAAGTGAGTCAAATTTTTATGTTGTCCACTTTTTTGCAGTGGTTCTTGATTTAAAAATAGTTATTTCCAAATGAAGGACAAATTACATTGGAAGTTCTCTTGACTGTGAGAAAAAGAAATAAAAATATTATTGCAAGACCTAGCTAATTTTAGGTGTAGATTCTGGTGTGTTTAACATTTTAGTTCAGATCGGGAATGTCCACACTGGATTCACGTTGCAGTTGCCTTGGTGCACACAAATTTTATTCCAGGTTAAAATGAACTGAAGGTTGTACATGAAGAGCATGAATAACATTCTTGAACTGCTCACAGGCATTCAGTCTACAGGACCAAACTATAGTGAAGTCTAATGTAAAATGACCCAAGTGCACATGGTTTAGGTGTTTGGTCCTCAGCAAAACTGGTTTGCTCAGCAGATTTGCTCCTAATGTGGCACATTATTTGTGAATATGAACATAGCTTCTATTGCTTCTATTTCAGTGATGTTACTTGGACATTTTCTAAACCTACTGTTTTTTCTTCAGAAAATCCTGACATTACTGACATCAGTGAACATTTTGAAAGTGATGAAAACAACCACCAAGGTTTCATAGCCTTTCATCCCTCCATCCTGCTACTTTGTGTTTCTTTGAAATTGTTATCATTTGAAGAAATTTATCATTTTATAGCAAGACACTTGCTGTTTGTAGACATGGAGGACCACAATAAAGAAGGGAAAAAACCAAGTCCTCTGATGTCTTTTCTTTCATTACTTCATTATTCCATTACCTTGTTCATTCCTGAAGTATCAATTTTTCATTGTGATACTGAAACAGGAGCTCATCAAATTCCCCAAAAGAATTTCAAACAGAAGTTGTTTGGTTGCTTCCAGCATGTCAAGCTCCATATTAAGGATGCCTTTACTGCATGCAGTAAAGTGTTCATTTTGTTACAAGGAATTCTGGTTGTTTACTGCTAACAGCCAAAGACTATGTTGAACATTTTGGGTATGTGCTGTGATTTTTCTTGAGCTGCTTCCTTATTTAGTGATGCAGTTTAATGTGTATCATTAGTTAGAGTGGCTTTTTACTTAAAGTAATTGATTATATAGAGTCATGGGAGTAGTCATGATTGTGGAGACAGTAGATAACCAATAAAAGTGGACAGTTGGTGAAAGTATTTTATAGCTTTCCACGTTTTGGAAACAGAGCTATGTGAAAAAATACAGACAACAGAGAAGTTATGTTTGCTTTCAACAACATCTTTGTGTTTCTGTACTACCAGGTTTGATGGTTTTTTTGTTAATCTTTCTCCTTTCACTTTTTTTAAAGAATTTTTAGGGAGAATGCAAATGGTTAGGTTTTGCCTAGAGCACGTGTATAAGTTCACTTTAACCTTTTCAAAATTATTTTTTAAAAAATAAAAATAACTTAACCAAAAATATGTGCTGGTAACTCCTTTTTTCCCCTCTTTAGGTAGGCTTCAATGAGTGCAGTGAAAGAATCCTATCATTTAAGCCCTTAAACGGTGGCATTATTTGCAGTAAGAGTTTTACTGGATTAATAGAATTTAGCTGAAAGGAACCTGTCATATCATCCATTTTTCCCTTGCTTAAGGCTAAGGCAGTGCTACGTGAGTATTAAAAAATACAAAGTCTGCCATATGTGTGTCTTGTAAGTAACAGGAACTTGACCATGTGGCTGATTAAGCAGTTAAACTACTGAGTAGATGGAATAGTCACAGAAATGACTATCGAAGGGTTAACAGAAGTCTACACAAACCACCTGTAATACAAACCACCTATAGCAGGAGATGTGCAGCCCAAGAAACATCTCAGTAGGAATGTAAAAGCACAGAGCACAAATGATGAAACTCAGGCTGTTTGCTAGTAATTGGAGCTTGGGAGTGTGTTTAGCATTTGGCTAAACCAATGAACTAAGTAGTATCTGTACGATACAAGCTGAGAACTTTTGGAAGAGGGCATGAGCCAATGCATGAGGAACTTCATAATTTTGTGTAAAATAGAGACATAGTTTGGATTCTTCAGATTCAGGCTACAAGACAGCCAACCTGAGCACTTCCCTAGTTTTTAGGCTTTCTGGCATGGTGCTATGAATAAAAAAAGCCCTGTATGAGAAATCAAGTGTTAAATTTTCTGGCTGTATAAGGAGTAGTATTTCCCTAAAGGAGGTGTGAGTAGACACAGCTCTGGAAGAATTAGCTGTGACCACTCCATGAGATCCTCTGGCCTGGAGTGCCTGAAGGTAACATGGGGAAATCAGAGAACTGTTTGTCTCTGAGTTGTCCTGTGCTTGAGGGAGAGGCAAGCTTGGAAAGGAGCAGGGGGTATCTTGTTTTATACATTATCAAATAGCTTTAGAAAGAAATAATGGCTTATCATTTAAATATAGCCCCGTACAAAGCTATTTGTTGGCTTTTCTTTTGAAATTTTAAATGGCTTGTTGGTTAATGTAATTTTTTCACAGTGGAATAGTAGGACTTGGCTTTTGGTATTGCCATGTCACATTTGCTGTGAAAGTTGCTAAACCAAATCAACTTATACCGGTGTAAACGTACTGCGAAATAATGTAGCATGAGATACCTCTTTTACTGCATCCACTGAGTGCTGATTTGAGTGAATGTGGAGAGATGAAACTGCTCTGAATGGCTTTGCTTGCTGCTTTGCTCTGAGTATCAGGGGATTGGAGAGGTTAAGAGATTTGCAGAACTAAGATACTTCTGCTCCCACTTATTTGCCCAACAGTCTAGTGAACCCATGACCAAGATGGTGATTCTTTTCACGGTTCTGCCATGATTTCCTTTATGATTTGACAGGTCAGTTGTAATTTGTTTAGCCTTTCAGGAAATACCTATTTGGAGCTTGTAGTGTTGACAAAAGGCCAATAAGCGTAACAAAGAGGGTGGTCCCTTTCACTTGTCCAGATGGCTGATAACAAATAAAAGGTCAATTTCACATTTCATAGGTCACTTACTTTTTTCTTGTGGGAACAAAGTCAATCTGCCAGCTTTCCCTCCTCTAGACCACTACAAATGGACTCTGTGAATGATGATGTGACTCTTCTTGTGCTGACATGCTTTTTGGATTGGCATTTGAAAGCACATGGCAAAAGTCAACAGTCAAAGGCGTAAATGTGCATTTGTTAAACGTTAAATAATTTTAGGTGGAGCAAGAGACAACTTCAGGATATCCCATCAGAAGTGGAGAGAGAATACTGCAATCTCATTGTAACAGTGAATAGTGACAGATTTCACAGTTTGCTAGTCCAGAACATGCTAATTGATTATTTTGTATCTAGCATTGTCAAGAGTATGGTAAGTGAGCTGCCAATGCCTTGCTTGCATAGGAAAGCTGATAGCCATCAGATACTTTACAGCACATTTTCAATATCTCATTGTATATTGTAAAAAGAGAGTGTGTAAAAAGAGGGAGAAAACCCTTGTATTGCAATATTGAAGTTTGTATACATGGATCTTTCTTCTCAGCTAACACTACTTAGGGTGCAGATACCCAAATTTGACACCATCTCTAAGAATTTCATTACTTTTCTGCTTAAATCTATTACTCTGTTCTTTGGCCTTTTCATGTTTTGCCTACATTTATTTTATCAAGAACTACTATTAACTGTCTCGATAAAGGATTTCTGCAGAGTTGAGGAACATCATAGTAGACCTGTATTGTGTGTGCAGTAATGCTTCTCTCGATGTCTGTTACTAGTGCTGTTTCTGTACTGGAAATGATGAGAAGCTAGTGTTTTATGATGAGTTTTTATCATAAACCATGGTTTATAAATGTCTGATTTTGTTGTTGCAACGCGAAAGTAATTTATTCAGCGAAAGAGGAGAACTATAAAAGATTTATACACAATTAGGAGTTTAACTTGAATAGAGATGTCAACATTTTTCTCCCCAAAAGCTCTTCTGTGAAAGTACTCACTTCTTTCCCTTTGAGGACATACAGTAGCCTACATAAATCAAAGTATTAAGTTGATGAAATATTGAACAAAAATTCTAAACTTTCATTAAAGTGGTCTGTTACCTTTGTAAGACTGAAAGCTATCTCATCCTTCTTATCTAAAGTATCATCAGTTGTACTGCAGGCAACAGATCTCACATAGCACTGCACTCTCTGTTCTAAATGAAAAGAGGTTATGTTTCAGGGACATGCTTAGAAAGGGGAATAAATGGATAAAATTTTGATTGTGCTACTTTGTTTTGTGCTAAGGGCCTTTTAAACATCAATTAATCTCAGAATGCTTTCAGGATAGCCTTCTGCAACCATGATTGCTAGTACACAAAAAGGACATGCAAATTCTGTGGATGGAAGCTGATCAGATCAGATATCTCTGTTTACCCTCTTCTACAGCCCACAGGTCGGTGGTTGTGGATGTGGCAGACTGGCTTGTTCTCAAATTCTCACTTGAATTTGAGAGGGGGATTTTGTTGAGAGAGGCAGATTACAATATAGTATAGGAATGGGTTTTTGTGCAAAAGAACCATGGGGATTTAGACTCTTGTGAAAGCTCCTGTGCTGTGTACTCCATGATACAATCCTGAGGAGCAGCTCAGAAAGCCCAGTTCAGGCACTCAGGAGACAGAAACTTCTAAATAGCCAATTTAGAAAACCTACAGCAAGAATCTAAAGTAGATCACACAAACGTCCCTTCAGTTGTTGTTAAGGGAATGGAGGTTGGGTACACAGATTCCTTAGACATTGGAAAATATCTCAACCTTGTACTAGGAAAACATTGAGAGATGTCATCTGTGCTCTGTAGCACTAAGCACTGTGTAAAGTTACAGTACAGACACAGCTCTATCTGCTCTCCCTTCACAGAGCACTAAAGGTGTATCAGTCAAACAAACCGCTCGTAGTTCTTGCCGGATTAACACATCTTGTCTGCACACAAAGCACCTGCCTGCTACTGCTGCTTAACTTTCAGACAGTAAAATCATTGAGGGGGTTGGTTGCCTTTAGTACCTCCTGAAGCTGGGCTAATACTTACAGGGCCATTGTCAACTCTCTCAAATAACCCAGTTAAAGTCAAGGTAAAATAAAAATATTCTGAATATTACATGTAAGCATAAATACATTTCAAACCCCTTGAATCTGAGGCCTGATGGATGATTTCTGTGCAAACTAACTAGAATCTTTGACAAAATTCAGCTAATTGGGTTAGTACTTGGTTGCAGGCAGTTTTATTTGCATTACACATGTTATGTAAGGTGGTCAAGTACTACAAATTCATGAAAAGTACCTCTGTGTGAGTGAGTGTTTTGAAATAAGCAAATGGCACACACCTAGCCATGCTGTGAATTTTATTTTAACATGCATGTGATGGAAGAGATAAGAAAGAACTTTGATGTAGAAAATGCTAACATGTCAGATGCAGGGAAAAGTGAAAAGAAAATTATGAGAAATATGCTTATGGAAAAGGTAACTGTACAGATTGTGACTCTGTGAATGAGTGTCTGGCAAAGGTATGGATGGCTGTGCTGTTTCAGAGCTATCTTCATGGTGAACACAGTTGTACAAAAGTTTTTGCCTTCCCTCCACTCTGGAGAATGTTACATATTCAGAGCTCTTGAGGCATTCAGTGTATCCTTGGAATCTTGTATGTTGTCACAGCAAAATTTTATTGCAGTCCTGACAACGAAGAGAAATACAGAAATTGCACCTAGCTTAAAAGATTCCTTCATCTTCCTCTAATGATATCAACAGCTTTTGCACTAAGCAATTTGGAAACTGCCTAAGGTAGCATTTTATAAATAAAGTTTTAAAAAAGTTGAAAGTCACTCATTCACAGAGGTCTATCTAAATGAAGCAATTCAATCTGTGCCTTTGTAATACAAGAGCTGTCCCTTCATTCTCACTTTCTGTCCCTGCTATCTATTATTTTCTTCTACCTATCGACACCCAGCCAGGCCTAAATAAATGCAGCATGACCCCCCAGAGTTGACATTTTCCCTGCTCGTCAAGCTATTTCTTATTTTGTTCTCTTCTATTGCCTTAATACTTCCTATCAGTGTCTTTTAAATATTCTGTAGCTACTTCTGATAACCCAGGGTGGAAACAAGGCATCTCTTTACTTGTCACAGAGCAGACTGCAGCAAGGCAGAGGCAGCCTGTGGTGCAGAGTGGTTTGTATTCTTTGAATGATCAGATTTAAATTACTGTTGTTTCTATTTGTAAACTCTTATATCCCTTTTCCCCTTCCTTCCTTCCTCTCTCCCTTCCTCCCTTCCTCCTTTCCCTCTTCTTTTTCTTTCTTCTTTTCTTCCTTCCTTCCTCTCTCCCTTCCTCCCTTCCTCCTTTCCCTCTTCTTTTTCTTTCTTCTTTTCTTCCTTCCTTCCTCTCTCCCTTCCTCCCTTCCTCCTTTCCCTCTTCTTTTTCTTTCTTCTTTTCTTCCTTCCTTCCTCTCTCCCTTCCTCCCTTCCTCCTTTCCCTCTTCTTTTTCTTTCTTCTTTTCTTCCTTCCTTCCTCTCTCCCTTCCTCCCTTCCTCCTTTCCCTCTTCTTTTTCTTTCTTCTTTTCTTCCTTCCTTCCTCCCTCCCTTTTTAAAAATGAGTTCAGTATTTTCCTAGACCAGTATCAGTGAATCTGTGATTTTTTACTGAATTGTTGGTAGTGCACTTCCTTCAGAACAGCTAACACCACTGTTCTAGATTAACACTTTTCTTAATCAAATCCTGTTTATGACTTTGAAACTTAAAGCCCCAGTGCTTTTCACTGGGAATTGGAAACAGAGAACAAGGTGCTGGAATAGAAAAAGGAATGCACCTTGCTGACATGTCTGTTTTGCATAACACAAAAGGGCATTACTTTAGCAATTGACTTTTTTTTCCTTTGCTCTGTGTAATGACTGCTAGAGATACTGATTTAATCAACCAACCATGCAAGTGCAATGATTGTGAACCAGATCATTGTGAAGCAAACAAATGTTTCACAGTAAATTGCCAAGGGATACCAGCTATTCTGCTCTGGTTTTGCTCAAATAGATTGTCTTTTAAGCAGCTGCCTCATGAAAAGCCTTTGTTATGTATGGACCTTTAATCAAAATGTCACTAAATCCTGCATTCTGGGATGCTTCATTTGAAACACATCCAATGCTCTTATTTATTAAATTGTCTGGTGTCGAATCCAGCCACCATTATCCCTAGTAAGCAAAGATGGATGAGGGAGTGACAAAAAGCTTGTGTCACAGCTGAGATCAGTTGTACGTGTGTGATGTCTTGATCTGTTTGTACAACCCTCTTGGGGACCATCGGGCAATTAAGTTCACCCATTTCAAACACGGCCTTTTCTGTACACTCTGATTTGATAGGAGAATGGGCAATTCCCAGTAATGACTACTACATCAATTATATTGCATTGTATTGATGCTTAATTAAAGAATGTGTTGAAACTGGGGAAGGGGACAACTGGAAGAGGGGAGGGTTGGCTCCCAAGTAAATGTCAGAGACCTTTCCTTAATAGCCTGTCTTTTTAATGTGCATTGAATGCACTGACAAGCACTGTGGCCTCCTGACCTTCAAGCATTTACCCCAGCCTGAGAAAGGAGAGCGAAGCCTCTTTGAGAAGGAATTGTTTTAGAGCTGAATTACATTTAGTGTCATTCTTGTTCAGCTTTACTGTGAAGTGACCCTTACAGCCCCTTTAGCCTCGCGTGCACAGTTGGAAACCATTTCTGTGCCTGAGCTTTCTGAATCAAACACTTGCAGTCTTTTCAAACAGCCTTTCAAAAGTGAAACCCAAACATCATGAACGTGAACTCTTATTTTTCTAAGGTTTATGTAAGTAATCTGTGAGCTATCTATAAGAGTTCCTTAAAAGAAAAAGAATGAAGCCAAAGCTTTCATATCGCTCAAATAATGACATTAAACACTATCCTTCAATCTCCAGTTTCTTCAGATTTAAGAAAAGTACTATAAATCACAAATGGAGGATTACAACAGAAATATAAGACCTGCACAGCTGTTTATGGCTGAACTGGCCTGCCAACACCTGACACCAGCCATTTCTAAAGGTTAATTTTCTAAAGCGGAAGATTGCTATATAGTTTTGGTTGCTGCTGGTTCTTTACAGGGTAATTGCATTGAAATTTTCTGGTAGTTTACAGTATGCTAGCACTTCTGATACACAGCTGCTCTGTCTAACACCCTGGAGAAACAGCCATGGGTTTAATTCATCTAAGGTTCTCCTGCACCAGCCTGTGCAGGCGTTGTCCTGATCCTGTGATCAGGAGTCCTGACCTCCTGTTTTCAAGACAGCAAACTGCAGTGTGTGTGGGGGGAACACACTGGCAACCTCTTGAACAGGAGGAAAAGAATGCATTGCTTATTTCTCATATACTATTATCCTTTTCACACAGCCATTAATATGCATCTGCATCCCAGGAACAACGACGTGCCAGATGCGCCTTTAGCAAAAACTCAGTGTAATTCAGCATGACTTTGTGAAATGGAAAGAATTTAAAGACAGCGTGGCTATGCTAATTTTGATGTTAATTTCTGTAGGAACTGAATATTCTGTGCCATTCTTTTGCCTGTGCAATAATCTCTGCTTTGCATCTTCTGTTGTGATATTTTACTGTTTTTTTAAATGGCAGCACTGAATGCAGATTGGGCCTATCTTTCAGAATATGGAGTCAATTTAGGTCGTTCTGAAAAAAAAATGTCTCTTCATTACTCTAAATGCTATTACTACACATGCCACAGCAGTGGCACATTAGGGTGGTGACAGCTTTACACAATGGAAGTCAGGCTTTGAAAGAAAATATATTTGCAAAGGAAACAGCTGATTAATTTGGATGTGCAGCTTTCAAGTAATATGCTTTGGAGTACACTGTACAACAAAAAATTTAAGGTATTTAATAATTTAAAAGAATATAATAAATTAGAAGAAGAGTAGCTTTACATTGATGGTGTATATTTGAAGTCAGGTGGGTTTTTTTCTTAGACTACATAGGTTTATCAGAAGGTGACATTCTGATATCTGATATGATAGATGTTTTATTTATGAAGCCTTGACATTATTAAATAAGAGGGATCAACACCACAGAAAAATGCATTTGAAAGGAGGTTATAAAATTTGAAGCTTGGTAGCAAACAGCTCTTAGTTGTGTAAAAAATGGTACACTCTTTTTATCAACCTTTGTTCCTTTTTTTTTGTGCTTAAATGATCATAGAATATTCTCAGTATGAATTTCATATTAAATAACCATTATAAATAATGTATCTTTTTAGTAATATTAACAATTTCATACAGACTTATAAGGACAATTCTCCATATACAACCAAGGCCTATCTTCCAGAGCACATAAACACCTGCTTGTCTTTAAGCATTTCTCAATTTTTACATTTAACTTTTACATTTAGGCAGGTGGCAAACTCAGAAAAGATAGACTTGCTGTCCAGGATCTGAGTGCAGCCTCCCAGTTTTGCTGTGTGCTTAAATTCTGTGGTTAGTGTGACTTGCACAAGGGGAATTACCTGCCTGCTCCTGTACCTTGCTGCAGCAAAGCACAGGCTGGGTACTTCAGTGTTTTGCTGGTGCCAGTGTCAGTCCCCGGTGTTGGACTTCTGCTGCGACGGCCAAAACCTACATCAGACAATCAGATAAAAATAGAGGAGTGAGTAACTCAGCTCCCTGATGATCCTGTCATTGCCTTAGTTGCACTTGCCTAAAATAGTCTGTGAGAAGTAAAGTACTTTAGTACTATTTTTTCCCACTAACTCTCCCCCCAAAAATTTAAAAAAAACAGACAAACTTGATTTTTAAGAAGGATGCTGATTTATACCTCAGTTCCTTGAAAGTCAGTGAGAAACACTGATTGAAGACTGCATCCATGTGTTGCTAAACTCAAAGGAAGCTTTGCTGTTCGCTTGCAAGAAGTGTAGGTGATGCCATAATGAAGTGAACAAGTGGTCATTTCTCCCAAAGCTTATCTTGGCATTCCTGTAGGTATAACTTAAACCAAGACACCAGATCAAAGGAACTGCATGCTTTAAGGAGATTAATGTATGTGTCTTGTTGTGGTGGCCTGTACCATTTATGGACCTGTGGTCCATTTATTGCTAGGAACTGGATCTCCCGAGCAGGTCCCTTGACTTTGCTTTTCTTGATGGCAAAACCGGCTTCCAGGAGAATTTGGATGACCTTCTCTCCTTTCTCAAACACTTCATCTGCCGTGTTACCCCACACAATGATGTCGTTGATATACTGCAGATGTTCTGGAGCCTCAGTATGAAGAACAGACAAGTCCAGTCCATACGTACAGCTTCTGCATTTTATATGCATGAAAACAAGATACTGAAGTGTTTAGGGCATAAATTGGGTGGCTTAGATGAAATACTCAGTTGAATTGGTGCACATACGTGATTATGAATATGTTCCTGGTTTGTATGAATCTCAGGGTTTTTTTCCTTTAGTCTCTTCTTAACTGGTATCTAATGTATCATATTTTAATTTCCTTTTTTTTTCCTGGTATTAAAATATAATGCTTATTAGCGTGGGGAAGAAGTAATTTGAATATAAATTATGGTTAAAGTATGAGTGTGATATGTTAAACACAATTGATAAAGTAATTGTTTGCCTGAAATGTCTTAGCAAAATTGTGCTGTTAAGCACTTTGTAAAATTCCATTACAACTGAGATTTATTTTTCAATCATTTTTTAAGACATGCCTTTTTATTCTCCAAAGGCATTATGCTGTTAACAGATTTGCCATACAATACAGAACTATCAAAAATAGCAGCGTTTACATCTTAATTTGCATAAGGACCAGCTTCTAATCCAGGTTCCATTGTTAAAGTACTGGAATAACTGCAGTGATGTACGTGAGATTCAGTTTCAGTCTCCTTCTTATCACATTGTATGCATAATTTTAGTGGAGTCTCTGTGTTTTTACTGGAGAAATTTAACTTTGACCAGATTGCATGAAATAGTGTCCAGTTGCATTGGACACTCTTTAAGTGCTCGTTATCAGAGGTGAAGCAAAGAGAACATGAGAGGCATATTACCTTCTATTTTAGGGGATCCCTGGTGGGTGCAAATACATCCAGGTCTGTCCAGCAATGCCTGCTCCCCCACGAGATCTCTATCCTTGGCCATATGTTAGACCATTGCAATTTAAAAGTAAATGATTGCTTTTAATCTGGTACAGATTAGAAACAAATTAGGGAGTCTTCATTTTGAATTTATATTTCTCAGTCACAAAAACGGTAACTAGATTTGGAAAGTTTGATTGCTTTTTCAATGGTAAGCAATAAATGGTACTACACGTATGTCTTATTGTAAAAGCCTTTAATGAAACATAGCTGAGCTCTATTGGCAGTCATTTGAGCCAAAAATTTGTTATGTCTTCTCTGTTGAACTGTTTTAGCAGTATAGTCTTTGATAATTAGAACATAATCATTTTTAAGGAGTCCTTTTTACAGCTTATAGCAATTTTGCAGCTGACTGTGTCAAGCTTACATTAAAGATTGAGCTTAAATTATTAAATGATATTTTGTGCAACTGCAATTTCCATGAGAAGATATTTTTCATGTTATTTGCTAGGAAGCTTTAGACTGCAAAAGAACAGATTTGGCAAAGTAAAGGGAAATATTTGTGAAGCAGAAGCTATAATTATGAACGTGTAGTTATACACCTCTTAGGCACTTGGCGCATACTGAACAAGGTTATAAAATAACAGGACCATGCTCTTGAAAGTGGACACCATGTTGAAAGAATTACTTGATCACTTCTGCTTAACATCTGGCTGCCCTGAAGAATCTGCTACACACTTGTTAAAATATAAAGTGAAGTTACAGATGAAGAGTTGAAATATGAGGAGAGGTTCTTTCAGTGAGAATGAGCAGCAGTCAATGGGTCCAGCCTCTGGGTCAAAGGGGGCTGTTCCCAGATCCATCTGTGAAGCGTTCTGATGGAGGTATTTAGGCAAGGTTTTTTTGGAATATGAGAGCAAAACAGCCATTCAGGCTGTGCTCCAAAAGAGATATTGGAGTGAAGGAGTTACTTTGGCCTAGAAGTCCTGGGTGAGAATGGAGAAAGGTTTCTGCTACTCTGGGCACTGGGGCAAAGGCTAAGCAGCTCATGGTGCCATTCACAGTTGTCCATTTCAATCTTGGAACCTTCCACTGGGACTCAGTATTGTTCTCAAAACACAGTTTTTTCTCAGAAAAAAAGTACATAGAAAAGGGTATGCAATGGATCTGCCCTTCACGTGCCATGAACAATTGACTTGCCACTGACTTTCGCATGGAAGTTGGTGGTGAAACTTAAGTATCCTGAGCTTCTGGCCCAGTGGAAGGACCATTCCTTCTCTTTCTGTCTGTATCAGTGCTGCATCTCTGGATTCCTTGTTCCCAATTTATCTGTTGTACAGAGGGAGTCCTTGAAAGAACAGTTGGTAGAGCAGTGATTCCTGAATGCTCCTGAGAGCTTGTTCTGTGAAGACTGTTATGGAGATGAACTATGTTCATATGGAGGAGTGTTTGGAGGAAAAAAAAAGGAAAATTATTATACCTTCTGTGACTGGATGGCCTAACCATGTAAATTAGAAGTTTAACCCCCCCCAAGTCTGAACATTAAGATATCTGCTGCTAAGAAGCAAATGTATCTTGAAGAGATTTCTGTCTACATTGACATTTTCTGTCTACAGAGTGACAGATATGACAGAGAAATTATGTCTTGCTTCCCAAATGTTTCCATTTGAGAAATGTAAAATAACTATTCCAAGCAAGGGTTTTACACTTTGAACAGGAAAGAACAAAAGGGGCCATCTGGCCTTGACCATTGGGGCCATCTTATCTCTGCAAGGTCCTTGCAGACTACATGGCCAGCAGCTTGTCACATTTGAGAAGATAAGACGGTCAAAAAGGGCAAGGAAACAAAGTACTAATTTTTCTTCTTGCCAACAGCGGAAATATCTTTGCCTGTGGAGCAGAAGATGCAGAAGATTTTGTCCATCCATTTTTATGCACAGAGATCACACAGCTTCTATATTTTCCTCACTCAGTGCAGCCAAATGTCATGAATTAATCTTTACTTTGCTTTTATTACAAACATTCTTCCAAACATTTATACAAAATTGTGTGATATGTTTTTAACAGCTAGTTAGAACTTGATATATATTCCTGTATCATTATTGCATTGGAATAAAAGAGGAAGTCTCCAACACTTGCAGAATACACCTCTCTTCACTTAAAGTTTTGAATCCTAACCTTCATTTCAAACTTATTTACTGTGTAAAGTACTTACGCTTTATAGATATAAGTACCTTCAAATAGCACATTAGCAAATTTTCAAACAACAGAAAAAGGAGTATACATCAAAAGAAAAAGAAAAAGGAGAACTGTACATCACCCCAGGGTGTTCTAGAGTCATGGAATGAGGTGAGCCTGTCTTTGGATGATGAAATTAAATCCCCTCTGTGGAATCTAATTAGACTACTACAAATACTGTAGTAGGATATGGAAATTCACAAAACCTTAGATGGACTATTTTGCCTTCATTTGTTTTTATGTCACATCTAAATTTTATAACCCTCTTTTATTAATTTTCTGGCTATGGAGACAGTGGACATTTGAGAGCTTAATCTGATAACAATGGGATGTTAGTGATCTTTGCATCAGTTTCTTCATATCCAGCCCCTTTCATTCTGTTTTAGAATCAGTGGAATTTTGGTACATTATGAAAATTTCTTCTGTATTTCCAAAATTTGCCTTTATTTTTCCTTCAAATGTCTGGTTGTCTATAAGTCTATCAATTTATCCCCATATCTGAAAGATGAGTGCTGTCAACTTAGGTCATGAAAAAAATATAATGGTATTTAAAATCACTGGTTGTGCATTGATAGGTGTAAATGCAGCAACATGGATAATTTCTATGTAGAAGGTTAGTAGTTCTATTGTAACTTCCATTCACATGCCTTCTATAAATTACTACAAGAATTTCTGTTTGTGCTTCGGTGTTGCCTAAGAGTGACAAAGAATGGTTGTGAAGCCTGCTGCTATGATAATTTTGTAGCCTTCCCCCCCCCCCTTCACTAAACAAATCTTATAAAAAACATCTAAACCTGAAAATGAAGGTTTTCTTCTGAGTAAGAAAATAAAGTGGGGCTAGCCTGAAAAAATATAGCAAGGCTTACTCTCTCAGTTTCCGAAACCAATCTCATTTATCTTTATTTTCCAAACACCACTTTTCTTGAATCAGGAGCAGTGTATTATGTATTTTTTTTTTCCTTTCTGATAATCAGAGAACTATTGACCTGTTTTGAAAACAGTTCTTCCTCTCACTGCTGACAGCTTTCATTACTTCAGTTGCTGCTATTTTTATATACAAGAACTGTAAAGAAACTGGAGCTGAATGTAATCTTAACTGTAGAGAACTGGGTGTGGATCGCCAACAAACCAAGTGACTTCAATTGTCAGAGTTAAGATTTATCCTTGCCTCTTTAGATTATAATACACTATCCAAGCAGCAGTCAGCTAATGGACCTTAAATTAGTGTGAGTGGTCTACAAAGATACAGCATATGATTACATGAATCTGCTTTCCTTGAAGTCAGCAGAAAAATACTGCCTCGGTTTTCAGCAGGGAAAAAAAGGTTATAGCCAGGTTACTCTGCATCAAGACGTCTTGGTTTCTTTTACCCTTGTAACTGAGCAGTGCTCTGTTCTGCAAGTACAGGTTTAACATAAAAATAGGTTTTAATGAAATGAAAAGAATGATTTTTTAGTCTAGCACCTGCTATATTTAGTTCTGCCTGGAGTGTGACTAGGGTTGTACCTCTGAAAATCCTTTGACTTTAGGAAATATAACTGTCCTGCTTTAAAAAAATGAGAAAAAATACAATAAGAAAAGAAAGAAAACAAAATCTTCCTGTGCTGTCAAAATAGCTGTTTTGCTAGGTTGGCTAATAACGTAATGTGGATGGATGGCTCTTTAGTGTTTTGGCTATTTCTTTTGTCAATCTGATCACAGCCCAGGTTACAGAAGCAGGGTTGTACCTTCTAACCCCCAGTAAATGACCCATGTCTGCCTATCTTTAATCAGACAGCTCCCTCCATCATTCAGATCACTTGCAAGTTGCTGTGGGAAGGCATGTGCACACTCCTTTTGTCTCGTCACTGCTTCATACAGGGACAGCCTGTGTGTGGGAGAAGGGTTAAACTCAATTGTCCTGCAGAACATGATCACCTTTCAATAGGACATCCCTTGCAATGTTTGTGCCAAACTGAAAAGGATAGGAACAAACCAGCCTTTTGTACAGGCTTTCTGTTGGGGCCCTTTGCAGAAAAAAAAATGACTGCTGCTTCTTTAAGTCATGGGAGCTCCTGTTTGCTGTGACAGCTTTCCAATTGTTAAATAAACTCTGACCATGAGCAGCTGTCAGACAGATATTGCACTGCAGGCTTCAGTTAAAAGGAGCATCAGACAAGCATTTCAGTGCCTAAAGGCCCTGATTTAATTTTTTTAAAAAGATACACTTAAAAACCCAAAACCACAGTGAGGTCATATGAGTCCTTAACTGAGGAAAAAAGAAAAAAAAGTTTTATTTTATATACTCTATGCAATTTTCCTGTGAAAGTTACAGAATGTGAGTATGTCCATTTCTGATAAAAAGCCTATGTGGAGCATGAGATGTCTCAAATGTACACTTTTGTCTGGTAGCAAGGTAGGAAACTGAGATGCAGAAATGCTGACATTTATAAATAATACTAATCATATTCAAATTCTTGTGGGAAAGCAAGAGGAATTATACTGAGCTTCCTCAAAGTCATAGAATGTCATTTTATCATTTGTACTTTTGATAGTAATCTAGCACAACACTTCTGATGTTATTGCTTTTTACTGTCTGAGCGACTTGAGCTGGTTGAAGATGTCCTTGCTCATTGCAGGGAAGATTGGACTTAAAGGGACCTTTAAAGGTCCCTTCCAACCCAAGGTATTCTATGATTCCATAATTCTGTGATGACGTTGCACCCTGATGTGGAGGAACGCCAAAAAAAGGACAGTTTTCACTACAGAAGGTCTAACACACTAACACCAATATGCAAGAAAATAATCTTTTAAGGTAAATATATAGTGAGTATATTGGAAGAAGCCTTATTATTTACATTATAACTACAGCTGGGGAGGGAAATTGCCATTAAGTTAGAAGGAAAGTAGACTTCCTCCTATTCCAGTTTACAAACTGGTACTCTCTACCGTAGAAGTCAAGCTGGAGAACTTAGAGAAGGAATCAAAGTTGTCTGGAGCTCCACCAGAAGATGTGTAGAAGATAGGTTCAACTCACCTGGCTGAGGAGAGAGTGGGTCAGCTCTGGGCATGCCTTTTCCCATTGACATTGAAGCAGAAGCTTAGCTCAAACACAAATTAAAACAAAACCAAACCAAACCCAGAATAAAACAAAAACTAGTCATGGCAACTAACTCCAAAAGGCAAGGTGTGGGCTAATTGTGTGGAGGCAGGAGTTCTCGACAATATATAAGACGTATTTATTGAAAAATAAATATTTTTTCATGTTAAAGAGAAAATACGATTCATATTTCATTTACAAGTAATAGTAAGTAATTACTGGTTTTACATGTAGCTTCTTCCAAAATTTCAAATTTAAGTAACTAACTATCTAACTAACTAACTAGTTAACTAATACATGTTTTCACCATTCCAGTTTTCAGTAAGGACAGAGAGGAATATATCCAGTAAAAATATAAAGTAGTAGGAAGTGGAAAAAGTCAATTTAAAAATCAATCTTCCCTGATTTTTTCTATCGACTCCTCTTAGAAATAACACCCACAATTTTTATAACTGAAATGGATCATAAAAAAATCTCAGAGTGTTCAATTATTTATTTCATGCTTTTGAAAACACTTTTGGGTAATGGGTTTCACTTTTTCACCTTTCATATACCTCATCCTTTCACACAGAAAACCAGAAACCATTCAAAAATGGAAAATGATAGCCTTTTCTTGTTTGTGCTTGTACTTGTGCTTATGAGTCAATACTCTTCGCACAGATACAAATGATGGTCTTAAAGCCATGGTAAATATAATACACCATGGTTTTTTAAACAAACTGATTTCTTTGCAGAACTAAATGTTTATATAATGTAGGGCTTTGTGGAGACTTGAACCAGGAAATTAATTTATTTTATCTCAGTTTTTGGAAAGCAAAGTGTAGAAGGGAAGGTTTGAGAGCACTACACCAACAATGGAATCAATTGCTACAGTCAATGCAAATGTGATTTTCATGGGTGAAGGAAGCATGAGGAAGGGTCCTTTAATAAAAATAGTCAACTTACAACTCCATAAAAGAGGTAGTACTCTTTGAAGATATTGGTTGTGGATTAACAGAAAATGTATTCATTGAAGCCGTGAAAAGAAGGAGTGAAATCAGTCTTCCACCTTCTTTCTTAGTCTTCCAAATTTTCCATATTGAAGCAAAATGGAATCTCCCTTTTTCCTGTTTTTATTAATGAATTAATCCAAGCTGTTATCCCTTGGGTATGAGATTAAGGCTCGGAAATGCCTTAGAGAAATATATTTATCTGTTCTAACTTTTAGAGCAGAAAGCTGGCATAATGGCAGGGATAATGTGAGAGATGAGTTGGACATGAAACTTCCTGTTTAGGCAAGCAAGACAATCTTCTTCTGAACATGGACCTTACTGGAATAAAAGTTCACCATGGCTCCTTTCCCGCTACAGAATGTGACATGGCACAGAAACTGTGTTGGATGCAATGCTTTTTCAGAGAGTCAGGTTTACTGGGCACAGGGAGCAGAGCAGGCACAGCAACAAATCACTTGTTCCCTGGTGACAGCAGCCAGGAGCAAACGTGCCTTTCCAAAACAGCTCGTGGCCACTGCTGCCTGTCCTGCTGTTGCTTCCTTGAAGAGAGGCTACAGGCCAGAAAATTTAGTGTGGTTTGTAAACCTGCTCCAGCCGCTGTTTTTCTCTGCCTGCACTGTCTGTTGGGAGAAGGACCTTGGGGCACTTGCAGAGGCATTTCTGGGAGTGAGCTGCAGGGCAGGCAGGTTGTCCTGGCAGGCAGTGTGCCAGCTCTCTTGTGGGGGTCTTTGCTGCAGCTTGGCTGCAGAGATACGATGGCACTCTGGGGTTTACAGCTGGCATAGCATAGTGGCCACCACAGACAACTGTATGAACAGATTCAGGTCAACAAGGCTGGGTAGAGGATCTATTGAAGAAAAACCTCAAAGACAAGTATTTTATGTTTTGTATTCAACTTCATTCCTTTTATTTTTTCTCTTTTCTGTGCCATATGCCATTTCCACTTGTCAGTGATCTGATTGGATGCCTCTGTTTTCTTTTTTGTTTTCTGCAGGATAAAAGCATGGGTGGATAAGATGCAAGAAGATCTCGTGACGCTCGCGCGAACTGCAAGCGGAGTGGATCGGCTTACTGATGTAAGAACAGGTGTCCTAGACTGCTGTAACTAGAAAGTGAAGTGAAGGGCTTGCATCTTCTAGGCTTTACAATAATTTCATCCCAACACACAAAAAATAATTTTGGGGGATTCAACTCTATAGTGCTTACTGAGAGAAAAATGAAAAACAGACATCCATGAATTCACTCTGAGTGCTGCAGCACTTCCTCATTGCTAATATTTAATCAGCTTTGCAGTATCAGACATAAGGCTTGCCATTGTTGCAACACCTCCACCTGAAGCAAGCACTTTTATATTCTATGTTTGTCAAATACGGTATCCAGGAAGCAACCACTCACAGTAGTGGAGAATTCTGCTCTCTATTAACAAGGAAACCTGTGTTTCTGACTACAATTTCCTGAAATTAGGCAGCTTTTGGTTAGCAGAAGCATAGATGAGAACAAAAACTACTTTTATTCAGCTGTTCAAATTTAACACCAAGTTTGTTTTAGACAGAATTTTACAATTTTGTTTTAGAGAGAATTTACAATTCTCTCATCCAGATTTTTTTTTGTGTTATTGTTCTATTCATAGATGGTGACAACACATCTAGCATTGCAGAGAAATGAAGGCACAGTTCAAAACATGTCAGAATTATACTGCCTATACAATTTTGTGTGTATACATCACAATCCAGTATACAACCATATGATCATACATTTCTTGCTCCCTATCCCTGTACAAGTGCTATGGCTCATTCTTTGAACTGATGTCTGATCTGATGTGAGGGAAATTTTGCTGCTGCATCAGGAAACTAAGTTATTGTTAGCCAGCAAGAGCCCCTGGTGCTGGGGAACTGAATGTGAAGCCTTGAGATTTGGTTTTCAGAAAGTGATCCCAAATGATCCATGAAATGGATAGCAGAGATAGAAGCCATTAAGAAGCACACAGAAAAAATCATGTGTGAAATTGTCAGATTTAGCAGTGTGTATTAATGTATTCCTTTGACCTTAAGGACCTTTTGCCCAGACATTCATGTCCTGTGTGTATCCTGTCCCAGAAGGACATTTTGTCTTTACTGACTATAAGAGGAGGTTAGATGATTAGCTCAGATGTCCATTAGCTCAGATGAGATCACCACGGTCCTAGAAAAGGAAGGTCTGTGTCACTGCGTGCACATGATGAACATAAATGAAGATTGCAGAGTTTATTTTAGTTCTCGCATTTCCTAATATTTGACTGCTTCGTATTGCAATACAATATAAGGCAGATGCTTTAGACGCACATTTTAATCTTTGAAAACCCTAAACAAACTGAAAACAAAGTCTTGAAATCCTAACACAAATCATCAGATTCCTACAAGCATGGGCTTCCAACACAGAAATGTCTAGCACTTGAGCTTCCTGCGGAAATGTAAGTTTTGGAAGCATGGAACACTCATTGGAGTTCTGTAGGTGGATTTCACACGTATCTGCTGACAGAGAACAAAAAGACTTGCAAATCCTCAGTCTCCAGGTTCTGGTGGGCAGTTTCTGCTATGAGTCCTTTTTTGCTTACCTAATTTAGGTGTGATCTGGTCTATTCTGCGCTTGTTGTGTCTCTTTTTCCCTACCATTCAGCATCTTACCACTGATTCACCATTCAGCTTTCCATTCCTTTCCTGCTGTGTTGCTTGGCTGCCTTTCATTTCTCTTCAACCTATGGCACCTATGGTTTCTGTCTCAGTTCCTGCCTTTGCTGCTTGGCCAGTCTGCCTTTCTATTTTACACTAGTTTCTTGCCTCTATTTTCAGATCTCTCTCTTCAGCTTTTTCCAGATCAGCACCTCTCTCTGAACTCTTATTTTTCTTAGCATTTCCAAAACATTCTGTCCAGGTGTGTGTGGCCAGCCCATCACAATACTCTCATCTCTTCCACAGGAATTTGTCTTCCCTTTTCTTACATTTCCCTCCATCACTATTTCAGTCCCAGACCTGTAGTTTTCTCCTGTATGATTTTTCTACTTCTCCTTCCCTTGCAGTCTCCTCTTTCCTTACTCTTTGCTTGCCATTTTCCAGTCTGTTACCTCCTGTTTCTGTATCTCAGTCCTTGCCTTTTGTCCTTCATTCAGTTTTCCTCTCCTCCTTCTCCCACTGTGTAGACCCGAGAGACCACAGCAAGTCTGATCTTTAATTGCAGAGGAGGTGGGACATTCTCTAGGAATGATGTTCTCTGAGTTGGAATACACCTGTGTTCTCAGCAATTTAGGTTATGAAATCTCTGCAGTGACCTGCAGGTCCTTTTCATGCTAAAATGTTTTTAACACTAAGGACTAAAATATATCTTTAAATACACAGCATTGAGGTTTTAATCTACAATGAATAGGCAATAGGAAAAGGAGTTACAGAGGATTTGTAACTTGAGCAAAACAGTGAGTTAATGTCTCAACCATTTTGCTACGCCTTCCTGTGCAAGGACCACATAGTAAAACAGATTATGAAAAGCCAAGAGATTGATGTTGTAATTCATTTTTTCCCTGAGGAAGGTGTTTATGTAGTTAATGTTTGGCAAATTTACAAGTTGCTAAAACAGTTCTATAATGAAAACTGCTGGGCAAGCCTAATAATCTGTAGTGCTATCAGCTTTGCCACAGTGACATTCATGTGGATAAAAACAAAAACATGAGTGTGTGAATACTGTGGGTAAGTTTCTTTTGAAAAGCCAGAATTTATAATAGATTTCAAGCAAATAATGTTATCTCAGAGGATATTCACAAGATGGTCGATATGTGCTTGTAATCCTAGGATTAAAAGCATGAAAGGGGGATGTTTCCATGTAGAATATCCCACTATATCAAAGATATTGTTTGACCTAAGTTGCACAATGTCTTTCTCTAGACATGAGGTTTTAATTAGCTCTCTTGGCTGCAAGGGAAAATGCAAAGCCCTGCAAGGTGTAAGCCATGCAGTCAGTCTCCCACTCTCTTCTTGTTTACATGCTACTGTCATGCTATTGAATTCCCATTTCTGAATTGCATCTTTTTTTTTTCCCTGCCCACTGCCTATTAACATTTAGTTAGATCTCTTCTGAAATCATCCATAATCTTGGAAAAATGGAGACTACAAGACATGAAAAACAGCATGCCTGCATGCTTGTCACTTTTATTCACAGAACTTGCCTTCAGTTGCTCAAGCTTTAAAAATGCTTACAGTCAGATTGAATTTTCAGCTTTTTATTCTGATTTATTTCTTCTTCCAACTCCAGAATTGTTTGGACCAAACCTTTAGTCTTCATGTAAACTTGAAAAAATAAATAATTTGTTTGGGGTTTCTGCCCCTTCTCTCTCTAAAAGCAGAATGATTAAAAAGAAGGAGCAGTTTGCTCCTATTATAAAATAGTAAACATGACTTTCTGTCAAAAGCTATAATAATCAGATTGGTAGGAGAAATATCTTCCCTTGTTCTAGGGAAAATTAATTTTAATTTGGCCAAGTGTGAGGTTAAAGCTCTTAGCAAGAATATGTAACAAATTATAACCATTTCACAGCCTGGTCAACCTCTCCCTGCACCCAGGGGAAGAATTCCCACTGATTCAGCTGAAGTTATGATCTGTGTCTGCTTTGTGCCATTAAGTCTTCTATGAAGATCTCTAAAATTACCAAGACAGCTCTCAGAATGGCACAATTAATATGTTCTCACCTAGAGTGAATTAATTCTTCATAAACCAGAGCTTTTTCAATTAGCTGCTGTGCTAGTGGTGCTCCTGTAACTTGCTGAAGGTGTCTTAGGGTTCATCAGTGCTCTTTGTGCTTGGATGTGCCTTGGATGTCAGGGGGTCTTTGTGCTGCAGGGAATTACACTATACAATGGTCTCTTCTGGAGAACTATAAATTATTTTTTTGTGACCATGAGGGAGAGGAATAGAAGTACTGCCTTAATTCTCAATTATTTTGATTTTAGACTGGGAGAGCTTTTGGGCAGAAGGAATGTAAAACTTAGAGTGCAATATGTACTTAGAAAGGAATAAAAAAATTAAAATGTAGACGACCATTAAAGTCAGGTGAGGTATGTGTTAAGTGGATAGCTGTCCTATTGAGATTGGTACTTTGGTAAAAGTCTAATTTATTCTGCAGTATGGACATAGATAACCGGGGAAGGTATTTTTTGTATTTAAGGTGTTTGCCTTCAACATATACTAAATTTTATGGAATCGTATTTAAGGAGAAGAATCTCCTCAGAAGAGGATTCCCTTTTCTTTGTTCATTGACAATTTTCTTACAGTGATTTGGAATCACAGTCTTGTCCTAGTGACTAACCACTCTTTCTCTTGCTTTTGCATATATAATATAGCCATTGTAAACCATTGTAACTCATTAATCACAACTTTTGGAAATATCTCTAAAAGCGAGGATGCACAATAATATATTAATGAATATTCCACATAGTGTTTAAAAAGACAAAATATTTGGGAGTGTATTAGTTCATTAGTGATTCTGCCTTTGAAAATATGAAAATGTTTGTGCTGATGCACATTTCATACACCTTTTCTTTTGTTAGCAATGATGACAGCAATATAATGCCTGTAGTAATAAAAATTGCAAAAGAAAGCTTGGATGCCATTAAAATTAGGAGTTTTACATTGAGGCTCCTCGTATCCATAGCCTGAACCAGGCAAAGCAGTGTAACTGGAGTAGAAGAAGCAAGGAGATGGAGAGGCAGGCGAGAGCTGCTTATTGTGATGCCCAGAGGAAACAGGGTGGGGTTGGGGTGTCCTGCACAGGTCCGGGAGCTGCACTCGACGATCCTTGTGGGCGCCTTCCCTGTCAGCACATTCTCTGGTTCCGTGATACTCTCTGGGAACGGTCTCAAAATAGTCTTCCAAAAATAGATTTAAAGCACATATTTAAATCCTGGTTTTTTGGACATTACTAGGAGTTTAGGTGAGATCTGGGAGAACTCCAACTTGGATGTAATACCAATGTAATATCCCCATTACAGTAATGCAATGATTGCTTCAACAAGGCAGGAAGTTGGGATTCAAGATGCCAAAATACTCAGCTGGTTGAAAACTGGCAGAGCTCCACTGACTGCAGTGGATTACACTAATTTACATTTCCTAAAAATCATGACTAACAACATTTAATTTACAAGCCAAGCAGGTAAAAAGTATTTTAAAAAAAAAAAAAAAAGATTTTTACACAAAAAGCAGAGGCTATATCTTAATTGGTGCTGTAGTTGCCCAGCTGAAGAAGGTACTGTTTAGTCCTGCCTAAGGATTTTTTTCCCCCCTAGAAGAGCAAAGGAAATGTTTATAAGGAGGTGTTGTATGTACAACTTTTGAAAGCAGGAATGCAGGATACACAGGAAAATCTTGTCCAGTGGGCATCTTTAACTGTCTCTCAACAAGGCACAGCTTAGTATATTCTTTTTAGTTTTATAAGTATTATGTTAAAAAAAACCCCAGAACAACGAAAACAACATCAACAAATAGTCATGTAATTGTCATTTCAACTTAGGAAGGATCATGTAACTTTGTCTTACCCATGAACTCTCTGTGCAGTCAGGCATTATGAAGCTGCTCTGGTGTGAATGATATGTGGTTTCTACAGAGCAAATAGAGTGTTAGAAAAAGAAAAAAAGAAGGAATAGACAGCAGCTTAATAGAATTTTAAAATCCATGTAGCAAAATAAATATCGAGGCTGATCTTACTAGCTGCATTTCTCAGTAGGCATTTTGTCTTTGAAGAGACAAAAATATGTACAAAGTTCAAAGTCACATTCTGATCTAAAACCAGAGACCTCAACATAGAGGAAAAAAAAGATGAGGAGCCTACTGAACTACAGAATTAAGTAAATACATAGTTCCATTTTGATGGAAGTATGCACAACTTCCATTTTTACATAGACTGTTCACAGCAAAGACTCATGACTACGCTAATTGACAGCTCATTTAATCTAATAAACTACAACAAGTATGTTTCTGGATTCCAGCTCCTAAAATACCTCTAGGGGCAGGAGAGAGAGGAGGAGAACCCTGCAGTACCCAGAAAGGAAGACCTTGGAGTGGAGAATATGCCTTATAGCAATGCACAAGCTTGTCTGTTCCAAACTGATTGAAGAGAATCCTCTTTTACAGTAACACTGCATTAAAAAATGTGGGTCTGTGTAAAGAGCTTTGATGTGACAAACACACTGGAGCTTCACTATGGCTGTTACAGGAAAAAAATGCCATCTTGTGCAGTGTAACCTTTTCAGGCAACAGCATAATTGAACGAAGCAGCAGATAGAGAGGCAGTTCCAAGGAACTCTACTCTCTGAATCTGTTTCCTTTTTGATACATCACTGCAAAAACAATCCACGCATGATGTTCATAAGGCATGCTGTTATTACAGTTCCAGGAGCTGTAGAGTGAACCTATACAGGCTGACTTGGCCTTTAAATGATATTCCTACTGAGATAAAAATACTGTTTCTTCCTACAAAATAAAAAGAGAGCCAGCTAGGTATGGGTGTAGGATAAGTGGTGATGAGTTTCATTCACAAAATGCGTCCACCAGCAATTGTTAGAAGATTTTTATTTATTTTGTCTTTAGAATGCTGTTTTGTAATAATTAGCTCTTAGCGAACAGCCCAGCCGAGATTCTGCAGGAGCACGTTTCATCCCCTGCGTGCTGTGAGGTCTGTGTGCCTGATGCACAGATGGTGCCAGTCTGCTCAAGCTCTCACGCTGGCAGCAGCCTCCCAGGCCACGCTTTCTGCTTTCCAGGTCTTGGATCAGTCTCTAGAGTTTAACTGAGATGAGTGACTTGTAAGAGAGACTGGTCTCTGATGTGAGCTGCCCTGGAGGAGGGATGTTCAGGAAAGCTTCCTTCTGCCAGAAGGAATTATAACCTGGAGTAACTTTCTGTTGGACTCTACAGATTTTGGCTAAATTAGTCTTAGAAGCTGTGTTCTAGAAGCGCTACAGACACACCACTGACTTAGACCTATAGAGGCTGTCATCTAGTGCTTGCCTTGTTCTCTTCCTTGTCTGTTTACAAGTCTGTGCAAGGGGTGACTTTAACAGCTTATTTAAAATTCATGTAAGACTTGTATCTGGATGATCTTCCCTATTGTCAGAGGAGCCTGCAATTCCTGCTTAAAAAGGTGATTTGGCAGGCAACTTAGCAGTAAACATTTTTGTTCTTACTATTTTTCTCAATGATTGGCATGATATTTACATGGTTCTTTCTTTACAGTCATAAAGTAAACTGAATGAATTAGTGAAGGCTTTATAGAAATTTGAAATTATTTTTTGAAAACATTAAACAGATGCATGGAGTTGAAATGTCTATTTATTTTTATCAGCTCTATTAGTTATTTATTTATTTTTAACTAGTGTATGTATCAAGTTGGATTCAGTTTGTATATGCTTTAGCCAAAGGCAAAGAATTTTGTACCTCGTGCTATTCTCTGATGAGCTAGCAGATGGAGCTAGGAGATATATGGACACATTCCAAAATATGCTACATTCACCCTTGTTAAGGTTTAAGTAATGGAGAGTTTTATGATTAACAAAAATGTAAAGAAGAAATATAAGAACTGGATTTTTTAAAAAGATAGTTGATTTTAAGAATAACAACCCAAATGAATATATTGGGTGGACATTTCCCTGGAGGTTCTGGCTGTGGACTTTGTAAGTTTGAATTTCACTCAAAAATGAAATTTTTGATTGAAATGTGGTTGCCATGGGTTCTGAGGAGTTTGTCACTACTTTGACCCTGGATTTCAAGACACTTCTGACCTATAAAAATATATTGGGAAAATGTAACTAATACCACAACATTTGTAGACACAAGTGGTGTAACTATGAAGCTGTTTCCTATATGTCCTGGGTGTACTCTCCAGTGCTCTAAGAAACGAAGGCAAGTGTTTAAATGAGTTAAATTTGGGAAATAAAGAAAATTTTCTATTCATTCAAATTGTGCCACTGAGTGGGGTTCAGTATGACTGATACCAAAAATCAGAAATGTATTATATTCTTTCTTTTCTCGCTTTGTCTCTTTTTGTTGTCCTCAATGAAACAGAATACTAGGCAACTTATTTTAAAACATAAAGTAAAGGAGACTTTTTATTCATATAAAACAAAACTACATTTTTATATAATCTTGAAATGAAAATTCAAACAAGTCAACTGTTTTGAAGTTGTTGAAGCACTTTTATCCTTGTTGGGTCACCATTTTCCTATTTGCTGAAACTTCCTTGAGTTCAGGCCATATTTATGGGTGGTTCTGGTAGTCTGCAATTACAGTTTTCCACAAAAGTGTAGTTTTGTTATGTTGTTTTTTTAAGGAAAAGAAAGCAAGTGACCAACTCTATTTAATTTTTTAAATTACCTTAGTAATGTGTAATGAAATAGATATCAGAAAGTTTGGCTGAGTGGGAGTGTATGAGGCCACTCTGAAACACTTGCATTCTTTCTAAGCATAAATAGGCTATTGCACATTATTCACACTTGCCTTTTCCCTCGTTCCTAAGGCCAGGACACCAGTCTGCTGTCTCTGAGAGGGGTGAGGTGAAGGGAAGGGAGGTCAGGATTACTTTTAGAATGGAATTATGAAGGGGTTGGTACAGTGAAACGTGGTCGTTTTGGGTATTGTGGAGTCAGAGTCCATTCACCAGAATTATAATAATGTATGAGATGGGTTAGCCTGGTTAGGGACTCCCAAAGTTATTAACAGTTTTTTTAACAATGCAGTATTTATAAAGGAATGTCCCATTTGGGGTATACCACTGCCACTGCTACGTTCTGTGTGCAACCAAATACCAAAGCTGCAGGCATTAAATGTAGAATTCTCCCAACTAAACTCTGTGTAGTTTACACATTACTGACCAATGTCTAGATGTCAGGAAAATTAAATCACTTTTAAAAATGCAAGCTGGGAAATTTAAATACCTTTCTGCAAATTTTCTTTGTAATCCGAATGGAAATTAAGAGATTGTCAAAACACAGGGAGCCTCATTTACTGTTTGCAGATGCTACTCTCTCTGCTCCCTTAGCAATAAACTGACATTTCGAAGCGTTCCTTTTTCCAGCAAACAAAAGCAACTGTAAGTCACCAAGAATAGGTGGCTGCATTAACAAAGCTTGCTCAAGCTCAAGGGAAGAGATGGTGTAATATTACTGTAGCTTTAATTACTATATGATGATCTGGATAATCTTTGAGCAAAGCACTGATCTTGATTAATTTATAATGTTCTGTTGGCTTTAACAATAATAAATTCTGTCCTGTTGGTACTTATATTCAGATGGTTTTTGTAGAAGCTGAAAATAAAATTAACATTTTCTTTAAAAAAAATTCACTCACTAAACCCAGCAAACCCACAAACATTAGAGCTGATCAGTTTCCAAGTCCTGTGGTTACTAAAATGCCTAAAACCCCTGTTAGAGTTCCCTGAGATTTAAAATTACTTTTGGGGAGAGAGTCAGTAGATGATAAATTGCATTAAGAGCAGCTAAGGCAGGCCAAAATTTCGTATGAACAAGTGAGTTTGAGAAATTACATAAGTGCCCATCTCCAAATATATCAGAAGTACAGAATAAATGTGAAACATTTTCTTCCTATTGTTCTTCTCTTACAAGAAAGATCCACTTGTACTCATGAATTGAGATTTTTGAGTTCTTAGTGTCAGCTAAAAGCCTGAGTTAAAACTGCTGTGAAACCAATAAATGCTGTAATCTTGTTATTGAATACTGTATTTCTATCACTAGGAAGCAAAACTGAATACATTAAAATACATTTTTCTTAACAAAGCTAGATGTAAAATCTGCTATTCATGTTTGTAAAGTAACAGAGGTACAAACCTCAACTCCTGTTTTATCAACGTGTAAATACAAAGTGGCAATTACAAAAATTGCTTCTTAATTTGAAAGTCCTCTGGACTACTCTATTAATTATCAAAAGTCAAAAGGGGCTGATGATTCCTACAAAGTGTGCCTGATTATGTGCTTCCCTTTGAGTAGGCACCTGAGTGAGCCCGCTGGCTCTGGCACGCTGAACCTCTCTGCGATGTTAGCTGAGGCAGAAGTGCTCCCAGCATCGTGCAGAATTCACTCTGAGTGTTTTACTTAAGAATGAACTTGCTCTGATAATTTTTTTTCCCCTAACATGCACGTCACTACTATGATAAGTCCTGGTTTTCAGCACATTAGCTGCCCTGTCACTTGTCACTGCAGACCTTTAGAGCAGTCAGTGATCAGGCAAGTGACTCTGAAAAGCAACAGCTACAGTAAACTATTGGGGTGGTTTCTTCCTTTGTGTTGTTGCCATGAATTTCAAGAATGAAGGCATCTGCGAGTTGCTAGGGAGCAGCTGTAATCTTATTTATACATTAGATGGAGCAGAGAGTAAGACATATAAAATACTCAGACTGATTTCTTTGAACATACAGAATGCTTCTTAGAAATGAGCATTTTTCAGTGTGTTTCACAATGAACTGCTTCTGATTCAAAGAAAAGAAGTGTCTTGTGAGAAAGAAAAATTGTCTGGCATGTATTAGAAATAGAAAGTATTAATATAAATTTGGAAATAGGATACACTAGTAAGAAGATAGAATTTTCTTATGCTAGGCAGATGATACTTTTTTTGGCTACTGAAATTTCAGTTAAAGGAGAAGATCTACAGTAATAAAAGTTAGATATAATATAATATAATATAAT
>VWPU01020188.1:0-39794 GCA_013398955.1 Callaeas wilsoni
CGGGAGGAGCGGCGCGGCGGGAGCTCCATGGTGCAGGTGCGGCCCCGGGGGAGACGGCTCCGGGCGGCCGGCGGCGGCCCCGCGCGTCACGTGCGGCGCGCCTCGTTCGCCGGTGGGCGGGGGCGGGGGCAGCGGGGCCGTATGGGCGGGGGAGCGAGGGCAGCGCGGGGTGTCCCATCTCCCATTGGCTGCGGGGCTTGCGCCGCCCGCCCCCATTGGCTGGTGGGGCACAGAGGCACTCGCGACCAGTAGTGCACAGGTGCTGCCCCACCTTGGCGCCTGTGCGCTGTGGGCGCTGTGCGCCCATTGGCTGGAGGGCCCGGGACCGCTGCTGCTGTTGGCTGGCCGGGAGCGGGGCCCCGCCCCAACACCCCGCCCTGCGTGGGGGCGTCATGGCGGCCCGGTCTGGGCGGCGGCAGGCGAGGGCTGGTGGGGCCGGGGGTCTCTTGTGGGGAGGCCGCACCCCCAGGGGTGACGCCTCCCGGTCCTCTTCCCCGCAGGCCCGGCTGCGCCAGCCCCGCCATGGCCCCGGCGGTCTGCGGGACGTTTCTTGGGCTGGCCCTGTACGCCGGCAGCCTGTGCGCGGTGAGTGGTGCCACGTTCGTCTACCACGACTACTGCGTTATCGGGGCCGGCCCCGCGGGCTTGCAGGCGGCCTATTTCCTCCAGCAAGCCGGCCGGGACTACATCGTCTTCGAGCGGAGTCACGCCCCCGGCAGCTTCTTCGCGCTCTACCCTCGGCACCGCAAACTCATCAGCATCAACAAGCAGTACACGGGCAAGTCCAACAGCGAGTTCAACCTCCGCCACGACTGGAATTCGCTCCTCAGCCACGACCGGCGGCTGCTTTTCCGACGCTACTCTCGCGACTTCTTCCCCAATGCTGACACGATGGTGCGTTACCTGGAGGACTTTGCTTCCCTGCTGAAGCTGCGGGTTCAGTACAACACGGCCATCATCCACGTGACGTTGGAAGAGAATGAGCAGGCCTGGAATGGCCATTACTTTCTCCTGACCGACCAGGACAGGAAGAACTACAAGTGCAGGTAATGGGTAAACCTGGGGTTTGACACGCAGCTCAGAGCTTTGCCCTGTTGAGGCATGAGTATCTCCAAGGATGGAGATTTCACAGCCCCTTAGAGCCTTAATCACTATCAGAGGTGGAAAACATTTTTTAGGGATTAGCAGGTGGATGAGTGGAATAACTGCTCCTGGGAAGGCATTGCCTTTCACGAGCAGCGTTTTCCTTTGGGCAGCTGAGAACGTTGGCAGGGCAGACACAAATTGGCTGCGATGGCCGTCACTGCAGGGTCTGTCCTTGATATGTACGCTTGAAGTCACTTTTGTTTTATCATTAGATAATTGCTGTCTGTGAAAAAAGTAACTCAGTTGTACTCACAGCCAGCACCGCCTTTATTACAAACTGGATTGAGTTAGTGCAGTGACATCTCGCTCCCGTTTTCCCACATGTGCTCACGGGTGTGTCCCAGACAAGTGAAGCCCTTGGCCAGTGCAGAGCTGGAACTCAGGGAGGAAGCAGAGGAAAGTGGGGCTTTTTTGAGGGGAGGCAAGAACTGTGAGGAATAACCCTCAAGGCTGCTGGTCACTGAATTCCCCTTACGCTCATCCTATTTACATGTGTGTGTCTCGTACCACCACTGAGCTACATTCCTAAAAACCTCGAAGTGACTCGTGTGAACATACGGAGTATATTTCTCACCTCTCCCGAGAACCTCAGCTCTATGACAGCAGGTCGTGCTGGCTGTCACTTGCCGGTGTGCTGCTGGCAGGCTCCGAGGGGACAGAAGGCAATCCCGGACACCCACGTACCGCCAGCGAGTTGCTCTCGGGACGCTGTGTAAGCAAGTCTGGGACAGCAGGCAGTGCTGCTTGCCTCAGCCGCCTGGTGTTTCAATCTAAGTCACAAAAACTTCCTCAAGAATCAAGTGTAAGCTCTTATGGACTGATATAAAAAGATCACTGTAGTTATTTTTGGTGTTAACAATTAGCGATGTTGCTAATGTGTTTTTGTGACTGGGAGTTACATTTCAAAATATCAAAACTATTTCTTATCTATCTTAAAAATTACTTCCGCTCTGCCAAATGGCAACTCAAATTTTAAATCAAAGTCATTTTTATGCAACATATAATCAACCTGTGAAGCTATATTACATATATTGTCAATGAGTTCATACGAGTAGAAGTTTTATTCTTGAACAGGCGAGGGAGATGCATATGTACAGCACCCACACTGACTATTGCTATATATAAGTGTTCCTAGTTGTCCCAAGGATAGGGAAGAGAGGAGCAGGTCATTAGTTGAAGCTAGGTAGAGGTTTCTTTTGAAACCATGGCCTGTGCAGCTGGTCCACTGTCACCATGGGGGTCACATTGCAGCCACCTTCCACAGTGGGAGGAGGAAGGAATGAGGAGATGGAGCCCCTTCCTTGAAATTCCTGCATTTCCAAGTGCTATCCCTGTTTTCGCAGCTCTTTGTTGGTTGCCGCCGGGATGTGGGTCCCCAACGTGGTAAACTTCCCTGGCTCCGAGTATGTTGAGGGTTACGAGACTGTGTCCATCAACCCGGAGGATTTTGCTGGCCAAACCGTGTTGATCTTGGGACGAGGGAACTCGGCCTTTGAGACAGCAGAGAACATCCTGGGTGTGACGAATTTCATCCACATGGTGAGCCGGTCCCGCGTGCGCCTCTCGTGGGCCACCCACTACGTTGGGGATCTGAGGTAAGAAACCACTCCTGTTCCTCTTTCTAATGCAGCTGGAGTGCAAACAAGGAGAATCACTTCTTTCCCAGGCTGGACTGGTGCAGGTGGTGGTGCTGTGGTCATGGGGGTCACAGGGGAAATATGGGGCCTTCCACAGGTCCTTAGTTTAAAGCAATCCAGGTTGCAGTTGCTGAACACAGAGGCTTGGTGAGAGCTTTTTAGGGTCTGTGTGAAATAGAAACATGTCCATTTGGAACTTGTAATCTTTAAAATGTACTGGCTCTCAAGTTATTCCCTTGCTTCCAGTCACAGAGGAAAGCTAGGGGTTGGCTACATCCTGCAAGGACAGCAAGGCTGTTCCTGTGAGCCCTGAGGCTTTGGGGATAACCTTTACACTGAAGAGGAGTTGGGATGCTTGATAAATGATCCTATTTTCAGCAGATAAGACAGAACCTCCCTTCTTTACATTCCTGTATTTTCCACAGAGCAATTAACAACGGCCTGCTGGACACCTACCAGCTGAAATCTCTGGATGGGCTTCTGGAGGGTGACCTGGAAGATCTGGCTATCGTTAAGGACAAAAAGGGAAAGCTGCACATCACACTGCGGTTCTACTTGGAGAACAGGAACATCAGCGCGGGCATCGACTCCATCACCCTCCCGCAGGATGAACTGGACAACTTTGCCACCCGTGCACCTTACGACCGTGTCATCCGCTGCCTGGGCTGGAAGTTTGACTTCTCTATCTATAATAGGTGAGGCAGAACCAAGATCTCCATGAAAGAAGGTATTTAGACTGAAGGGCCTGAGTAGGGAGGAAAGGGAAGAGCGGGTCTTCTCCTGACAGCATTGTTTGGACCTCCGTGTGCTCTGAGCTGCTTGGTGCTGCACAGTCCTTTGTTTATCCTGTAGGTAAGGCTGCGTCCCAGTGGGAATGTGTGTCACTGTCCTCTGACCTACAGGCTGTAGGGCTGTGCAGATGGCAGCAATGAGACCTGAGCGACGCAGAAAAGCTTGTACCTTTAGAACTTAACATCCTGACCTGCCAGATCACGTGGACAAGTCTAGCAATGTTTGGGGTTTTTTTTGAAATGAGGATGATAAAGGTGCAGATGGATACAAAAAGGTTTTGTCTGGGAAAAAGAAATTCCCTGAGGATGCACCGTTCACTCCACCTTGGTACATCCTGCAGTTGAAAATGATACCGCTAACTTCACCGTCTTCCAAAATTCACTGTCAGTGGCTCAGCTGAGAATTAGATCTTGTCCAGGACTATCTTGGGATGAACACCCTTGTCTTCCAAAGATGCTCCTTTTAGTAGTAAACACCACTGAAGGCAGCAGGAGTATGAAGCAGGATCTTGAAGTGGCTGCAATACAATGTGTATCAGAAACACTTTTATTTTTCTACTCTCATCCTTCCTGATAGCCTGCTCTTCTCTTTTGCACATCAGATCCCTGAGAATGGTGCCAGGAAAAGGGAATATTAAGAAGTATCCTCAGATCAAACCCAGCTACGAATCCAGGGGCACTCGGGGGCTCTTTGTTCTTGGCACTGCTAGCCATTCAGTTGACTTCAGGAAATCCGCGGGGGGCTTCATCCATGGATTCCGGTATACAAGTGAGTACTGGGGTGTACAGAACGGGCAGAGGTGGAAATTGTTCCTCCCTTGAAAGGAACAATCCATAGCTTACTGCTGGAAAGAGATCGCCCTTAGTCTTGTTCTGGCAATAAAAAGGACAAAACACAGTCAACGTGCAGCTGCATCATCTGAAGTGGAGGAGAAGTGACTTGGGGTCATAGATGAAGTTTTTGGTTGTCTGTCTTTGTTTTGTCTTGTGTCTCTCTTGCCTGCTGTCTGTTATTTATGTAACACAATAGATTTCTTCCTGCCAGATGCTCTGCCTCGTGACAGGCTGTGGGTGAGAGGTCTGTGCTGTGGAGTTAAAACCCAGCAGCTGTGGGCAGTAGAGAGAATTTCCATCTTTATGTGTGTGTGCCCATCCTTATCATTAAAGGACTGCTGAGAAGTAATGAAATATCCCCAAGGACCCCCCTGCCCCCTCCCCCACCACTTAAGGATCACATCAGCTTTCCGAGGGCATCTCCACTGCAGTTACCAGCAATTGGGGTGGGAGATCCTGAGCACAGAGGAGCTGTAAAGGTTGTTTATTGAGTCCTGCTGCAGCACAGAGATTGGATTTCTTAAAGCATGATCTTGGGTTGCTAAATAAGCTGTCTTTGTTTCTCTCCATGTCTTAGCCCGGGCAGTCCATCGCCTATTGGAAAACCGTCACCATGGTGTCCCCTGGCCATCCACAGTCTACCCTATTACACAGCTGACCAATTCCATCATCAAGAGGGTGAACGAGGCCTCAGGCCTCTACCAGATGTTCAGTGTCCTGGCTGACATCATACTGCTGAGAGAGTGAGTGAGTGAGTAATTATTCCCAGCACTGCACTCCATAATTTCATTTCTGTTTCTTTACCATTGCTTCCCGTGGTGCCACCACACAAATTGCACTGTTGCTGCCTAAGCATGTTACCGTCATATAAGCAGGCACCCCACACCTGTACCTCTGCTGCAACTGGTGCCCAATTGTGCAGACTGTTTCTCCCTCTTAAAGGGCTGAAATGGTCCAGACCTTCTCTCTAGGCTCAGAGGTAGTACTCTTTTACTGACCCCAGGGAAAAACTTTCCTTGAGCAGTGCTACTGTAGAGAGAAGCCCATAATCCAGGAAAATAATGGTGTCTTGTAACAGTATCTGCAGCCTTTATAAGCTCTGCATCAAGTCCAGCCCAGATCTGTAATGACCAAACAAAATTACTATCTGACGACTTTCCGGCTTTAGCCTTTACCAGCTGAGGGTGAGTTGGATCCCAGCTGGCTTTCTCTGGTGGAAAATTCTGATGGTATGTTTGCGATGCACAGGAATGCCACAGCATTTGAATACCTGGAAGAGTACCCTATTGGAGTCCTGGCTGAGCTGGAAATGCAGACGGGAAGAAAGGCTCGCAATGGGCTCTTTGTCATTATCATGGAGTATGGGAGGAATTTCTCTGGGGCTGACAAGGATGTCTTCTACTACAACCGTGCTGTGGGAGAGGCACAGCATGCCTGGCAGTCCAACTTTTTACACCCTGTTATTTACTACTACAAACACCTCCCAACAGGTAAGCTTTCCTGCTAATTATTTGACACAACCAAAACAAAGAGGGATAAAGATAAATCAGAGCCCAAGTGGGAGCGGTAACTGAAAGCACTGTTCTCCCTTCTTGTGAGACACCCCCCACTACTGTATGAGCTGAAAAGGAAGCTGAGGGTTGGCAAGAAAGTTCCATCGGTAAGACCAATATAGGGGGTGGGGGGTTGTACCAGAGACCTCACATTTGAAAACAGGAACAAACAGGCATGCTGGAAATTTCCCCATGCCCAAAAAGAGGAACAGTTCTTCCCTTTGGCTGGCACCCTACATGTATTTTGCAGAGCCTGACAGATTAGGCTGGGCTGTTGTTGTTTGACCATCTTGCTGCCAAGAGGAAGCTGCTCTCTGTGGCAGGCCCAGGTCTGAGAGGTCACACAAACATAGAGGCAGCCAAAGGCAAGGGTTTGAAGAGGAGTGTTCTATCCAGCAGCAAACAGGCTCAGAGTAGACTTCCTTGGGAAATGAGTGTGTTGAAATCTTCATCTCCAGAAACCTAGGGTCAGGGTCCAGCTTGCCTTGCACGGAAATAAGCACGATGGGTAGCAGCATTAAACGCAGCTTAGCCCATCTGGCAGTCCCTGCCCAGGGGAAACAGGAGCGAAATGACAGGAATGCTACGGGCAGGGACAGAGGGCAGCTGTGCAGTGGCAGGGCTGTTGAGGACAGAGCTAGCAGAGGGGATTGCAAATGAAAGTAACGGATTAAAAGGTCAGGACAAAAGCGGAAACAGCTGTCACAGCTGCTTTCCACTCCCCAAGCTCTTTTTAATGCCATTTTGCTTCTAAGAGACTCCATGAATGTTCTCTTGGCAGAGCGTGAGATGAGACTCCGTCCCCCAGACTGGCCTCTGCCCCGGCCAGATGCCATCCATCACATTGTGGAGGACTTTCTGACAGACTGGACAGCCCCGAATGCTCACATCCTGCCGCTGAGGCGGTTTTTGGAGAACTGCCTCAGCACCGACCTGCGCAGTTTCTTTGCAGGTAATTCGAGCACGGGGTCGAAGTGGCAGGAAGAGGAGGAGGAATGTGAGGAACAAGTGACAGGAGTGATCTCCTCTGCAAATAGCTGAGATCTCCCTGTGGTGAGCTGCTTGTCTCACTGTCAGTCACACCTCCTCAATGCACTCACCAGATGGTACCAAGTGCTGTTCTGTGTGTATGTTCCCAAAGAGTCCTTCCTCTTGTTCACCATTAGAAAAAGACTGGCCCAGGCATGCCAGGATTTAGGGAAAGGCATATGAGGTAGGGTTCAATCCTTCTTCTAGCTGCAGCTTTCCTTTCTTCTTCATTATGTGAACATTTCTTTGTGCCATGGTGTACTAGATCTCATGTACTGGTGATTGGATTGCTTTCCCATGGGAAATGGGAGTGCTGTGATGTGAGAGGTGAGGAGCCTCTGCTGCCTCCCTTCCTGGTCTTAATACTGGTCTGGGACCCTCCTGCAGGAAGCCCATGTGGCACACAGAGGGAAGCCATCTTGTGGCACAAAGAAGATGCCAGATGGATGCAAGCTCAAATCCAGCTCCTTTTTCTCAGGGAATATTTCCCTACAGAGTATCTCTGCTGACTCTAATTTTTGATCCTTTCCCCTGCAGAGTCCTGCTTCCTGTTTGCCTTCACCCACCAGAAGCTGCCTCCCTTCTGCCAGCAGGGGTATGTGAGAATGCAGGGACTGGTGGGCAGCCAGGAGCTCCGGCACCACGCGGTACAGGCCGGGCTGCTCCAGGACTACACTCACACAGACTTTTCGGGTGACAGACCCCCTGACAGCCATGATGGGTCACAGGAGCAGTTGATGAGAGATCATGCAATACCAGTTCATCCACTGCAGCATCTTGTTAATGCCAAGGATGAGCTTTAACCTTTCTTGCTCTACACTGAAATCCATAGGTGCTCTTGTGACAGTACTGTAAGAGATCTACAGCAGGATTCTGCCCTTTCCAGTGTCCCTTTTCCATCCCTATGCCTCCCACTGATCATGAGTTGCCAAAGACCTGCTCAGATCTTGCTGTTACAAAGAGGACCAACACGCTCTGAAGGATTGAGTGAGGGACCAAAATCCAGTGATGCCAAGGTTCCCACGTTGTCCTTGCAGAGTTCAGAGTTGCCTGAAGATGGTGTTTGTGTTTATCTCACGGACCAATATCTGCAGTTGACTTACAGAGGTCACAGAAGTGAGTGCAGGAATGCCTGGGAAACTTCAGATGTCACATCTCCCTTCAGAGGTGACCTGCTCACACCCTGTGGCAGCCCAGTGCCGGTTCTCTGGTCCCTGGATGCCGTACGCTGTGTATACTTGAAGATTTGTTTCTGCATTGAATCCTGAAGTGGTACTCCAGGCAAACTTCCTGGTATTTTTCCTGCATTTGAGTTAGGGCAATTGTGCAGCTTGAGTGGGAGAGATGATTTTTTTAGTTCCTGTAAAGGTCAGATAATTTATAATTTCCCAGAGAACTCTACGAGGGACTCTTTCCTCCACGACGGATGAGTAGCTTGCCTGGAATGCCTGGGACACAGAGACTTACAGAGTTTGGCTCTGCTGTCCTCATGTTTTTCTTCTCCCACACCAAGCAGCCTAGAAGATTGGCCCCTGTCTTTTATAAAGCATGACCAATATTTCTCCTATTTGCACTATGTCCCATCAAGAAAGTTTGATGTTGTTAAAATGCTCCTTCTCTGTTTTATTCCCCTGCAGTCACTTTGAGATCTTGGAGGGACTGACAGGGAGGCTGTCTGCACTTTACTGCTTCCTCTATCAGCCACATACGCTTGCCTGTCACCTCCCTGTGGACTCCTTCCACGGCCCTGGACTTGCAAAGGAAGAGCAGTTTTGTGCTTGACCTCATGATGTCCCTGTGATTTCTAGGAAGTAGAGGAGGGGCGACAGGGAACAGGCTTTTATCTCCACACATTTTCCAACCCTTTAGCTTCTTGAAAAATACACACTATTGCTTCCAGACTGAGGGGGCGGGAGTGTACCTTACATACACCTAAAGCTCTCCCAATCCTATGAATTCAGCTGCTGTTTCAGTAAAGCCCTAGTTCCTGGGAGAGGCTGGGGAGCAGAAGAGGTGAGGGAAGTGGCAGATGAGGGTTTTACGCTATTTGAGAATACTGGGCTATGGAAGCAATGCTGCTGCTGGAAGATAGTGCCTGTTCACATGCAGCTGGAGAGAGTGGCGTGGGCCACGCTAGTTTGTGGTCACCCTTGAGTGCGGGGCTGCAGGTTGGTCCCGGTGCCCTGCCCGAATGGCCACATTGTGGAAGGGAGTTAATTGCTGTCTCGGGGATTGTAAAACTGTGCTGTTCCAGGAAAGCTTAAAGAAGGAGGTGAAGCAGGCGACCCTCTGCCTAGCCTCGATCTGAAGAGCGCTGCCAGCCGGAGGGACCGGCACCGGGAGTGGCACCGGGACCGCGGGGACCGCACCACGTGCTGGAGGCGCGCCACGCCTCGTGCCGCGCCCGCGGCGCCCATTGGAGGGCTCCGCCGCCAATCAGCAGCCGGGGCTTGCCCCACGTGGCACATCCCACCCTGCCCTCCAGGGGCGGGGCGAAGTGGCGTGAAGGACAGGCACGGCAGCCAACCAGAGGTGCCCGGCTCTTGGGGCGGCTGCCAGTCGGCTGGGAGGGCGGTCGGCCCCGTTTGTAGCAGCCTTCCGGCGGCGGCGGCCAATCAGCGCGCGGGTGGGCGGGGCGCCGGGCGGAAGCTGGGGGTGTGCGGGTCACCTCCGTGCCCGGGAAGGTGCGGGTGGGCCCGGGCCTGGCGGGACGAGCGGGGTTCTCCTGCCCGTGCCCTCCTGCCCTCGGGCTGGGGGAGCAGCGGGGCGCCTGCGCCTGTCCTCACTCAGCGGGTTGGGGGCCGGGGGTTCTGTGCCACTGCGTTGCCTCCTGGGGCATCAGCTGAAGGAGCCCCGCGGTATCGGGGCAGTGGGAATGCCGCGGCCTGGGTCTGCCCTGTGGGTGGGAAGGAGCGGGCGGTGGGAGCAGCTCTGCTCTGCAGGGCTGAGGGAAACGGGGACCCTGTGCCTGGTGCTGTCTCTTGTAAACGAGGGGGAGGAGGGGGCCAGCTGGGGACCCCGTGGCTGTGGGGCTGGAGCTGCAGAGGGAGGGCAGGGGCTGGGCACGGGAGCAGGAAGCACTCCCATGTCATATCCCATAAGCTTCTCTCTTGGACACCTGCCGAGGGGACTCGGATCAGGGCGCTGCTGCAGTGGGGGGGCCGACCATGGGGTGCACCCACGCCACCAACCACCTCTCCCCACAGATGGCCCAGAGGCTGGCGCTCCAGCGGCTGCTGTCCCTCCCTGCGCGGGGCCCCCTGGCATCCCACGGCAGGGCCTTTGGCACCTCAGCTGGCCGCAGGAGCACTTTCAACGTGCAGGATGGCAGCGACTTCCAGGACCGGGTGGTGAACAGCCCCAAGCCCGTTGTGGTGGACTTCCACGCGCAGTAAGTTCCACATGTGGCTCTTGCATCCCTCTCCACCATCACCCGTGCAGGTGTGTCCCTCTGACTTTCCTGATGCGGTGGCACTCTGGGCACACCATGGAGGAGCATGCCTCAGGGCTTCCCAAGCTGTGGAGTCTGGTGTTGAAAGATGCTTCTGCCTGTCAGGCTCAATCCATAAAGATTCCTCTCATAGCTACACCCTGCAGCAGTGTCAAACAGGAGTGCCAGGAAGGCATTCCCTAGGGTGGCATAGCTGCACCTTCCAGGTGCTCAGGTGTCGCCCCAGCCTCAGTGTTGCATCATTCTACAAGATGCCTCAGGAGAAAACTCCAATATCTGCCTTATTTGGCTTCATGGATGAAACGTCCTCTTAGAAACATTAACGTTTGTTAACAGCCATGGAGAGCTCTGCACTTGCAATGCCTCACCATTGCCATGGTGTGTCTTTGCATGTTTCTTAAAGCTGTGTGTTTTTGAGGGTCTTTATAGAAAATGCTTTTGTGTGTTAATAACAGCCATGTGACACCAATGACAACATTTGTCATGAATAAAAATGTTGTCATCCTCCTGCCAGTAAAAATATTCCTAGATGTTACCTGCTCAATTAACCATACTGATTATCTTTGGTTTTTTCATGTATTTTCCTAGTTCTCCAGTACTGTTATGTGAGCCTGTTATAGCTGATTTGGGGCAAACAGAACACAAAACAGCCAAAAAACTTCTGCTCTAAATAAACCAAGCTGGCGAACCAAAGTGAACATTAGTTGGGATCATCCGGGGAGGAGAGGGCAATTAATTGAAGCCTGAAACTGGATACAGAGCTTCCTTAACACCTTTCACAGCTCCTCTGTGAGAGAAGTGTTTTTCTAAGCTGTGGTTCAAGAATTGTATTTCCAGGCTGGCTCTTAAGTGGAACAGCAGTGGTGGTAAAGGCACTGGTGTACCAGCCTGCCTTCCATGGCTGCTGCTGCACCTGCCTCTCCTAATGTCCCCTCTCTTTTCTTGTTCCGTCAGGTGGTGTGGTCCCTGCAAGATCCTAGGCCCCAGGTTAGAGAAGCTGGTGGCCAAGCAGGAGGGGAAGGTGCTGATGGCCAAGGTGGACATTGACGATCACACAGACCTTGCTATCGAGTACGAGGTAGGAAGTGGAAGAGCACAGACTTTCTCTGGCTGGCAGTGCAAAGGTGCCTCCCTGGGGAGAGCTGTGCCTGCACAGCAGCAGCATTGCAGGGGAGGGGAAGCCCAGAGCCTACAGGTTCCCGATCCATTGGGTCACTTGTCAGTAGGCGGATTTTGCTGCTTAGCTCTGCTCCAGCTCTGCTGGTCGTGCTCAGCATCCCCACCTCTAATTCTGCAGGGTGGTGTCCTCTAGGCCTCGCAGGCGTCTCTCAGTGTAAACACTTCCCTGGCCTCGAGAAGCCTGGAGCGCACACCGCGTTTTGCTGTGAGCCGGGGCTGCTCAGGCGCAGGGCAAGAATGTGAAGTTACAAGCCCCACTCTGCTGTGCTGCTGAACGTGGTTCTTTGTGCAACCAGCCTGTCCTCTCTTTCCCTTCCTTGTTCGGGATCTCTAGCTGGGTCATAACATCCCATCCTTAAGCTGCAGCGCAAGGAGACACAATGAGTTTTGTCTGGACAGGTAGAAGCCAGGTCAGAAAAAACACATTAACAACAGGAGCACGTGTCCTGCTCTTGAAAGGAGGGGACCTTGGTGCTTACACTAGTGTGTGACATTACTGCTGAGTGTGTTCCCTGTGCTGCCTTTCTCCCAGGAAGGAGCGGAATGACTGGAGAAGGCCATGGCTTTAGTTTACATGATTAATTTATTTGTCCCCTCTGTCAGTGATTAGGTAGTTTAAGAAACACAAAAGCCCCTCTGAGGGCCGTGCTTGCCTCTGTTCTCACTCCTTGTAAACAACCACTCTGCCCATGGAATTGCGGCATCCTGCTGTTATGTTTCACAGAGAAAAAAAATGCTTCATTTTCACTTGGGTATCAGGCAGATGGATCTGCTCCCCCTCTGCAGATGAAGTCCTGCTCCCAGGGTGACAACTAGCACAGCAAGCTCCTCAAGCTGCCCTGAGAAGTGTGAACCATATCCTGAGCCAGCTGTCGTTTTGTTGAGCCTGGAGAAGACGCTGTGTGCCATTCCCGCACCCTGCCGAGCCAGAAGGAGACGGAAGTGGAAACAGCTTGTTCCCTCCCACTCTTTCCCCAGGGAGACCTTTCTGCCTGTGCTGGCTTGTCCACACAGGTGGTGGCCACAGTCATGACTTGCAGCTCCCACAAGCTGAGCACGAGAGCCTCCGGTGCTTCCAGAGTGGAGGCGTGCTGGCAGATACACCCCGGGCCAAGGAAGATGGCTGCTGGCTCTTGAGCAGGGCTGGCTGCTGCAAGCCCAAAGGCTGCATAGCTCATGGGGTGCTGGTGAGAAGTTAAAGAGGGCGAGGCGGTTTTAGTGATGTTCTAAAAGCGTGTAAATCCTAATTGATGCAGGGAAGGCTCTGGGAGCAACCACGCTAAGGAGAAGAGAACAGAGATTATTAGCTCAACTCATGTATTGTTCCAAGCCTTCCAGTAGATAGAATTAGCTGGGATTACAAGAGGATAATCTCAGATGAGTGGAAAATGACAAGCAGGGTGTGTGCATGCAAAGAAGGGTCTGTGAAAAGAGGCTGAAAGTCCCGCGTTGTGCAGGTTTGATGATGCGCTGCGTGTCCTCTCCCCATGGGTGCTGAGGGAGCAGCCGCACTGCCTGCTCTGTGTGTTTGTGGGCAGGTAGGACTCAGGCTGCAGGGAAGGCTCAGCTTCTAGCAGTTCATTCTGGAACTTTATATACAAACATGATGAAGTATTTGGAGGGCCTTCTCCGCTTTTGGAGTGATGTGTGTGTGTGTCTTGTCTTGGCCGTTATCCTCATGGCTGAAACACCGTCTCTAGACAGAAGTTTCTGCTCAGATCTTCATAGTTTGGAGCATCCTTTCTGAGACAGAAATTTGGTTCGTGTGCTGAGCATGTGCTTGGTTTTGCTTCATCTTCTGGGAAGTTGCCATGTAAGGAGAAATGTAAGGGCTGATGGGAAGGCACCAAGTCAAGATCAAAGAGGGACCAAATAGAGTGTTTGTGAGAGACAGGACAACCAAAGGTGGTATTTAGGAGGAATCAGAAAACATTTGTTTTAAAGCCATTCCATTGGGGATCAGATGTCTGCACGCTGAGGAAGTCTTTGTTTTGGGGGTTTTCAGTGTCCATGCCACCCCCACAACTCCTTCACTAGCTTCCAGGAAGTCTCCCTCCATCCGTGTTTATTCCCCTGCCCACGCACACACACACAGAGCCTCCAGCTTGCTGCCTGCTTGCACAATGTCCTCTTCAGCAGCCTCCTTGGAGCAAGGGAAGGCAGTGGGAGGAGGACACCCCCTGGAAGAGCTGAGGAATGCTGGCACATTCCTTTATACAAGCAGCCTTCCCTTGGCTCTCAGCCATCCTGTCTTAACACAAAGCACGGATGCATTTCCTGCAACTAGAAATGTCCTCAGTGCCCTTCCCTGTCCTGTTATGCCCAGCACAAAAATTCTTTCTCTGATGTCTCCCTATTTTATCTAACACCTTTCATCTCTGGTTGTGGACTTTCTCCACTGCTCCAGCCAGCTCCTGACCTCTCGCCTCAAGAGCAGAAAGGGAGAATAAATACTTTTGTTTATCTGCAGTCTCTTAAAATTCCTTAGATTCATCTCTTGCCTTAGCCAGTTGCCTCTGTGTGTGGTGACCGGGAAAGGGCAGCCCCTTCTCTGGTCACTGTGGGTGAGCAGCTCAGGAGAGCTGCTGGGTACAGAGATGGTAATTCATCAATGGAGCTCCATCCTGTTACCTCCTCATTCAGAGGCCTCGGTGAAATTCTTCCCCCTGCTCTGTTGCGTGGCATCCGAGCTTGTATAAAAGTTTCACATGGGAGAGAATTCCCTTGGTATGGATGTTGCCAGGAATAACCTGGATGGCCGTGTTTGTTTATCTGTGTGGTCAACACTCTTCAAAAGCAGACTGATTTTTTGCTGTAGAAGTGCTCTTTAAGGAGGAGGAAAGTTTGTTTAGGTTTAGTGCAGATGGGACCCAAAAAAAGACGGGGGAAAAAAAAAGAAAAAATGCCCTCAACTTTGCATTCTAGAAATTCCCATGACTTTTGCTTCTCTACCAGCAAAACAAAGTATGTGCTCCATTAACAGGCTGCCCTTGCTGCAGCTGGCAGGAAGGAAGCTGACGAAAGCATCGTGTTTTCTGAGCAGAGTTGCGCTGTGCCCCCGGTTCTCCTCTGGCTCTGCAGCACCAGCCTCAAACCTTCCACTGTTTCTTGGGATTTGCTCGCCAGCACAAAGAGGGAAAGAGACAGAGGGATCCGAGGCGGTGTGACGCTTGTGGGTGCACTGGTCAGCCTGCAGGGCCTGGCAACATGGTGTTGACTGCTTCTCATTAGAGCTTCCAGGAGTTGCCTGTTCCTCACCCAGGCCCTAAGAGGGGCCAGCTCTTGTTTTTTTGGATGGAACTGGAGCAGCTCTGCTCGATATTAACCCACTGTGCAAACCAGAGGGAGACTCAGGGGAGTTTGCCCTTCTCAGGGAGGGAGCAGTTGAGTGCAGTGCATCCTTTCTCTCTCTTAAAATCTCAAGGGAATGTGTTGGCACCATCGCCGGTGCTGGGGCCCAAGCCCTCTGGATCTGCTCCCTGCAGTCACTAGGAGGAGCTGAAGATTTTGTGTTGAGCAGCCCCGATGCTCCCATCCCTTCAGATGAGACTGCACAAGCCCTGAAGGACACTGCGGGGAGCCACGCTGGACTGCCCGGCTGGGACCGGGTGGGAAGGGAAGACAAAATGTCCCTTTCATCTCAGGCTCCCAGTGGGAGAAAAGCCAGCCCTCTGATGGGTTTCCAGAGGGATTTGCAGATCTTTGCTGGCAGCAGGGCTGGCAGTGCACATGGGAAGGCCCCGCAGGCTGGAGGAGAGTCAGTGGGCAAGACAAGAACAAGGATGTGTTTTGGGGGGAAGACTTTGCAGAGATAAGGGCATCAAAGCTGTGGGGTCAGAAATGTGATCAGATCTTCCACTGCTGCGGCTCTCCAAGCTCTGGTTGTTCCTTCTTTCAGTCATGTCCCTAGGGTCTCTGCTGTCACCAGTCAACCAGCAAGACCCTGGGGAGTGTTGTCATTTCCAACACTGTTCTCTTGGATAATTCTCAGAAAACTTTGTTCTGAGCTAAAAAAGCAGTGCCAGAGCAGCACAGCTGCCTGCTAGCTCTGGACAGAGGCACTTTTTCACTTCTTACCTAATCGTCAGGGATCTGCAGTGAATGGCCACTAGTGTGTGACCAGATAAACCACTGAAAACAGAAGTGGGATAGGAAGAAGGGTTGGAGAGGATTGTCATTGCCATAATATAATGGAGCAGGAAATCTGCCTGTGCAATGGTGGGGCGGGTTAGGATTAGAGCTCCAGTCCTGTCTGGAGAAGAGCACGGGTCCAGTCTGATGCTGCCCTGGCCATAATATGTCCAAAGGTCATCATATCTGAGAGGTGTCCTAGATGTGTTGGCTTGTCATAGGACAAAAGGGAAGGAGAAGAAGCATTTGTACTGGAGATGGTTTTTGTATTAGCTTTGGTTTTGTCTTCAAAAACTTGGGTCTTATTTAAACTCAAAAAGCAGCTCAGCCTTGAGCAGCGTGGTGTAAGTCAGTGCAGAGATGAGCCCACAGGGAGAGGAAGAACATGGAGCTCAGCTGGCCTGTTTTGTGAGTGGACATCTTAGCCTAGAGCAGTGCATGCTCGCCTCCCTTGTAGCCACTTCCTTAGACTTCCATTGGGAGACCAGGTGCAGCTGGCTTCCTGCAGGCTTTGCTCACCTGTCTTCCTGTTTCTCTTGCCCCAGGTGTCAGCAGTGCCGACTGTGCTGGCTATGAAGAACGGAGACGTTGTGGATAAATTTGTGGGCATAAAGGACGAGGATCAGCTGGAGGCATTCCTCAAGAAACTCATTGGAGCCTGAAGTAAAAGGATGGCTGTACCTCTGCCTCTGGACACGTCCATGTTGTGCATTCCTTGCCTGGGAAAGCTGAGGGCAGGTCAATTGCCTGCCCTGTACAACCCGGGGGCTTCTTCTGTTTTGGTGTTTTTAGGAGATGGAAAATGTTGTAACCCTTCCCTCCTTCCCCCTTCTCATGAGCAGCAGTAGTTGTAAAGGGCGCTGAGGAGCAGGGCTGCTTATTCTCAAAATGGGGAATGTGGCTGGAATTAGGAGCCTGTGTTTATCAGCCAAGAGCTGACGTGCAGAGCTGCTGCTGCTGCTTTGTTAAGAGAAGGAATGTTTTTCTCTTTGCCTCACATCTGATAGCCCAGAGCAGAGGGCAGCTGCTCCCTGCAAGATGATGGTACATACCTGCCCTGGGTGGGTTCTTTTAAAGAATGCCTCTGCCTTGTCTGTGAAACCTGTCTCTTTATTTCTCTGTCCTTGGGTTGCTGGGACAGGTACAACTTCTCCACAAATCCATGGGCTCCCATCATAATTTTATAAGAGAAAATAGGGAGAAGTATTTTATGGATCTCCTTTTGTATGTCTGCAGTAGAGAACTTTTATCAGTCACTGCTGTCTAGCCGGGAGAATAAAACTTGATTCTCAGAAATCTGTCTGTCCAGAGAGGTGAGTTGGGAGTATCAGCAGCCCAGTTTCTAATGATGGGTTGGGAAAGTGCAGGTTATGACTTGATCCCTACTAAAAGGTAATGTGCAGAGAAACAAAGTAGGGGATTACTTCCATGGGGCTTTCAGTGCTGCCTGTAGGACCCCCTTTGTGTGCTGCCGGATCCAGGGGGCCAGAGGGAGGAGTCACCTCTCATGCACAGAGGAACAGCTGCTCATTGCACACAAGGAACCTGCTCGCTTCCCCTGTGCTTTTCTGACCCCCTTCCTGCCTGTGGAGCCTGAGAGCCTCCCTCTCCCTGTTGTGAATAATTAAATCTGCTCACACAGGTGAGCCCTGCCAGAAGGCAGCTTTCCGACTTCAATTGCCCTGACCTTTGGACTGGACGGAGGGTGCTGGTTTTGTGCTTCAATCCGAGCAGCCTTCAGCCCTTCCAACCTCTTTTTCCACCTTCTCCTCCTCACATACACCTGTTTCCTGTCAACCTGGCTTCTGAGTGCTCCAAGCCTCCTCCTGTGCTTGCAGGCAGAGTACAGCACCAGCACTGCTGACTGCTCTACTGTTTAATTCCAGCTTGCTTATCTAAGCTGCATGAGAACATTGTAAGTGCTTAATAACCATGTACAAGCTGCTTTTTTTTTTCACCACAGCTTCTGTTTCCTTCAGTCACTCTTAAATCTGCTTTGGCTTTGCTCCATTTCACCTCCCTGGCATATGAACAGGCAGTTAATTTTTTTTCTGCACCTCTGCAGTAACGATTTATGACCTTTGAAGGAGCCAGGGGAGTGGTGATCCAAGCCCTGCTGCAACCACAGTGCTGCTGGCTGGCATCACTGCTCCCACCTGCTTCTGTCACCCTGGGGCCTGGGCCACAGCACAAGGTGGTACTGGTCCCCTGAGGTGGGTGCCTCCCATTCGGGCTGGGCTGATCTCACCGCTGGCAGGCTGCTAGAGGTGATGTCACTTGGATGTAATCTGGTAAAGAACTGTTGGTCAGTTACGATCAATAAAAACTGGCATTCCATTTTATTCTGGAGACCACAGAGGCTGTGCTGCTCCTGACCTCCTCCGGTTTCAGGCTGGGCAATTTCCCCTGCAGTTTCGGTGTTCCTGCTCAGTAAACATTTCTAGTAAAGACTCTCCATTTTCCTGCATGAGCTGGAAAAGTAGAGGAACAGCGTCACATACCCAACAGTCGTCAACTTTCTTGCCTTGCCATCCTACAGAACAGGAAAAAACACGGTGACTTTGCATTGTGTGATTATGGGGCAGTATAAAATAGTTATTTTATTGCTTCCTTCTAAGGAAAAGCTGAGCTAAAGTGTCACTCAGCTGTTAAAGTGCCAGCACACTTTAGGGTGCATTAGAGGAAAGCCACAACTGTTTCTTTGAGATAAATGCTGAAGATCCACGTATGTGGTGCCCTGTGAGAATCCTTCAGAACAGTGTAACATGTGGACAGGAGCAGGAGGAGTTTGGGGACAGCTTGAGATTCCCCAGGCACTTTGCAAGGTTTTCACCACAGGACAGGACTCAGCAAAAGGATATTTTCTGTGCCAGGTTTTTAATTCAGCTCTGTTTGCCAACTGCTGGGGAAGGCTTCAGGGATTCCCACAGCGGTGTTAATAACAGGAGGTGCAAGCAGGAAGCAGTGCCAGCAGTGTGTTTATGTAGTGGTTAAAGAGGAGTTGCACAGCAACTTTCATGCCACCTGAATGTGACATTTTTCCCGACTGGAGGGAGCTGAAGCAATGGGTAATTCCTCAGCAGTAGCTGTTTTTTCCATGTCAGCTGGGAAAATGTTTCCTCTCTCCAGCGAGGATGCAGTTTGTTTTCCCTTTTGGAGTTAAGCACATTGAATCCTCCTCTGAGCTGTCAAACATTTGCTCTCTCCTACCCAAGCCTGTCTATATTACAGTAGCTTTCTCAGCTCTTAATGTTCCTTGTTTCTATTTTAAGAGGACATGGCAGACAGTGCTTTCCCAAGGGGAGCAAAGCTCAGCTAAGCCCACTTCTCTTCCCCATGCATGTTTTGAACCCAACACCAGGGTTCCCCCAAGGGTCAGGCACAGTGCCTCTGTCCTCAGAGTCTTGTCCAAGGCACCTGATTCCAGGCAAGCTGAGGTTTTCCATTCGTTTCTGTTGGCTTTACACTTGCATCAAGCCCTAACACAGCTGCTCATTTCCCCGAGATGTTTGTGCCTGCCTGCTGAATTCAAGTTAATCTCCAGCTGCTCTGGCTCATAGTGAATATCTGCAAGGAGGAAGAGAGAGCTTTGCTGTCTTCTCTACTAGAGCAGCTATGCCAGGACCAGCTTGAAGGGCTGGTAGAGGATTGAAAATTCAGGTTGCTTGGCTTGCAGCACACAGTGGGCTGTGTATATGTGGTCATCTGAAGGGGATAGTTTGGGCCAGTTTGGTTCCAGTGAGGTCTGACCTTGGCAGCCTGGCCAGTAAATCCTTTGCTTTATCAACAAATGCTATTTCTCCTGTGCAAAGAACAAAACAAAGACCAGCTCCATGTCAACAGGGAAATGGTCCCCAGTGATGCTGCCTTAGGCAGGGCCTTTCACCAGCCCAGCCAGGCTGTTGGCCCGAACAGTTTGTTAATCGCTTTGCGCTTCCCCTCACACCCCTCATTTTTCTCATCTAAATAATTACAAGATTCAGACAGAATCAGCAATTAAATTCTCCAGCCCTGCAAGTCTATTAGCAGCAATGTTAAGCTCAGTGTTGTTCAAAACTACTCCTAAATGGTAGTAAGTGCTTGCTGTGAGGTTCCTGCAAGTTAAAGAGTAATAGCAGCTGCAATATTCTAGTCAATAAAAAGATAAGATAGGCTTGACTTCTGGACCAAAACCAGACTAGATCACCTGTTACACAGTCTCTTGTCCTCCTTACCTGCCCCTGCAACACACCCAGGCTCAAGCTGTGGTTTAACCCCAGCTGACAACTAAGTACTGGGCAGTTGCTCACTCACACCTCTCCTGGTGGGATGGGGAGGAGAATCAGAGGGGAAAAAAAAGGCAAAACCATGGGTTGAGATAAGAACAGTTTAATAATTGAAATAAACTAAAATATAAGAGTAACATAATAATACTCATAATGAAAAGGGAAATTACAAAAAGAGGGAGAAAACACAAGAGAAACAAGAGATGCACAATACAGTTGCTCACCACTTGGCTGATTGATGCCCAGCCTGTCCCTGAGCAGTGATTCACTCCTTCCAGGTAAGTCCACCAGTTTATATAGTGGGCATGATGTCCTGTGATATGGAATATCCCTTTGGCCAGTTTGGATCAACTCTACGGGCCATGCTCCTTCCCAGCTTCTTGTGTAGCTCCTCACTGGCATAGCATAGGGAACTGATAAGTCCTTGATTTAAAGTAAGCACTGCATAGAAAGAAGTAGAGCATTGGTATGTTATCAGCATTATTCTCATACATACAGCACTGCACTGGCTACTAGGAAGAAAATTAACTCTGTCCCAGTCTAAACCAGGACACCGTCCATCACCACACAGGGGTGGTGTTCTGCCATGTCCTGCTGCTCTTTTCAAGGATGTGGGGTGCCCTTGTGAGCTTTGTGGTTTCTCTGCCTCTGCAGCTCTGTAACTTCGGCAACACTTTTTCTCTTAAAACCTTTCGCAGGCAAAAACCAAAGACTGCAGCTCTCAGGAGAGTGGTAGCCACAGGCTGGATGCGGTTTGGAGGGGGCTGCTGTGCTGAGCCGTGCCTGGTTGCTTTTTCTCTCTGTGCATTCTACCAGCCAGGGAAGGATGGAGGCAGGAGCAGCAGGGGAAACCCCGAATTTCTAACACCAGAGAAGCCAAATGGGTGAAAACGAGAGGCCTACAGGGAGAGATTGAAAATGCATCAGCCCACATCCCAGTGGGATGGAGTGAGGAGAAAACCTGTGGCTGCCTTCCTGGTGGCAAGGGGTCCCTGGTGGGCAGTGAGACAGGGAAACATCCTACAAGGAGAGGCCAGAGGGGGACACTGGAGCCGCTTGTGTCGTGAGGGTGGAGGACAGCTGGGAGCTGCAGGCAACAGGGCAGTACCCAACTTGCCACCTCACATTGACTTTCTAGGCCCTCATGATCCAAATACTCATAATAAAAATGCACTAAAATCGATGGGTTTTCTCCATGGCCTGCATGCTTCTGTGAAGTAAGGTCCCTGCAGGTGTATACATATATATTATACATGTTTATCTGCTCATATACCCTTGTTCTCTGTTGTAGAGCGTGCCAGGAGCTTCTGTGACTTACAGATGTCCCCAGCAGCTGCAGCTGTTGACAGTAAAGGACAGGAGCCAGCCTGCTGGCTCTCCCACCCAAAGCAAGGCTGAGCTCCCTGTACCCTTCTCAGCTACTACACGCTTCTCTTTGCTCTGCTGCTAAAGGCACCCTGGCTCCATCTCTCTTACAAGTGGACAAGCGGTTGAGCAATTTCCTGAAAAACAGGAAATTTTTGCAGTGAGAGTCCTCAGAAATACTGAGTTCAAGTCATCCAGGGGGTACAGCATGCAGCAGAGATTTCAGTGTTTTCCAGAGATGGTGACCTCCAGTCACCCGCGTGGCTGCAGCTCCTCCATGCCAGTCGCACACAGCTGTCAGTGTGAGGGTGTTTGTCCCGTCCACGGAGCTTCATGGCCTCGGGAAGGAGAGGAGCTGCATCCCCCGGGGTTGCTGTCTTGCTCCATCATGAGGCAATAACACTTCCCCACAGGGCCCGTAGCCGCGGGCGCAGGCACTGCACAGCTCCTTTCCTTGCAGGTGGCTTTACCCGCGGGGCCATGGCACAGGCAGCAGCAGGTAACAAACCCAGCCCTGGGTCTGGCTGTCGCAGTGGCTGGGATGGAGATGGAGCGATGCAAGCTCCGGCACGCCCACTGGTATTTATATAACATAGTTTTGCTTTAATCTGGCTTTTTAAGTAAACTGTCAAAGCCCTTTCTGTTCACTTGTTCACTAGGAACCCTTTTCTTTCTTTTTTTTTGACTGCGAGTTTCGTCTTTCAAAGCTTGGCTAGTTTTGAGTGATGCCGAAAAACTCCATTTACAGTGGCTTTTTGTTCTGTGCTGGTATTGTTTAGGCAGAAGTGGTTGTTTTCTTTTCATCCTGGCATAGCTCAGAAGTGACTGCGTCGTCTGAGCTCAAACTTTCTAAAAATACTTACCTGTGAGGAGAGATCCAGCATGGCACTGTTCAGACCCAGAGATTAACACCTTGGAAAGGTGCAGTGGTCTGAAAAAGAAGCCAGTGGCAGTGTCCTGCCAGCTCTGGTCACCGTAAGCCCTGGAGCTTCAGCATGTGGCAGGCAGAGAGGATCTGCAGAGGGCTGTGGATCTCTGAGGCACCAGGGAAGTCCACCCAGTGCCTGCAGAACCAGCCTAAGGGAAATACTTTCCGAGGAGAGGCTACAGGGTGACTTGGAAGTCATAAAGAGAAGCACTTCTTGCTGCTTGGAGAAGCAAGGCTGAACAATGAGCCTATTCCTCACCAGAGATTGGTCTTCATAATCACATCCTCCTGTTGGAGTGTGAGATGGCTCTGGGGGAAGGGAGTATGACAGGCACTGAGCAGAACAGAGATCAGACATATGACAAATTGCAGGAAAGCATGTGGGAGCTCCTTTTTGTCCCACCACTGGCTGATTGCAGGAAGCTTCCCAGGTGACAGCTTTAGCAACTGCTGGGACAGGAGACCTTATTGTTCTGCACTTGTGTTTATGGCTGTGCCAGTTTTTGGCAGGAAGCTACAAGACAAAAGCCCCGCATTCTTCCTTCTTGCTTGCCAGGTCTGCTCTCAAGGGGCTGATCCTTCAGGCTAGCTATTTCAGCTCAGCTCACTACCTGAGGAGATCTAGCTTCCCCTTCCCTGCCAGGCCAGGTCCCGTGGGCTTCATCCTAAAATCCTGGCAGGAGTACAGAAACTTTTCATGGAGCTCAGGCAAGATTAAAGGTTGCTGCTGTCACACCTACCACTGCATTGCTCATGCTAAACTGTGCAGTTGCCCAGCACTCCAACCCCCTTGTACCTGTCTGAGCCCTGTTTAGTTCTCGTTCCCCTTTTCCTGGCCTTGGGATCAAGTTCTGTTCTCAGTTTCTTGGCAACCCTCAGGAGGAAGCACATTTGAGGTTTTCTTAATATGTCTGGCATTGCACACGAAGGCAGAAGCTGGCAGCATCCTTGAGATGAAAAGATGCAGGAGGGACCCATCACTGCTGGTCTCACTGGAGCCTGCGGCACAGAAACTGGCATCATGTGGCCATGTCTGCAAGCAAACTCCTTAGGTTGCTGTCATCTCCCTGTTCTGCTGCTCCCTCACCATGCTGTGCCTCCCTGTGACATTGTGTCCAGCCCGTGGTGGCCAGCAGCACATGACTGACCCAAGTTCCCAGCCTCATTGCTCCAGCTTGCAGCTGAGGTCATGATGGCTGAGTTCTGCCACTGTTACATCCCAAGTCCTGTTTCCCTGCCTCCTTTTTCCTTCCCTCCCTGGGGTTTTATACTGAGGCCAGGAATGATGGTCACGTCCCCTCCAAGGAATCAACAGGCTGTGGCATTTCCGTTGAGGGCGGAATCTGAGGCTGCTGGCAGCAAATCCCTCTGCCATGGAGCTGACGAGGCAAGGAGATTGGTGTGTCACCGGCTCTGCTAAGGGGTGTCAGCCGGGGTTTTCCATGGACCGGATGCGCTCGCTGCTGTAATCTCACCTGGCGAGTGCCTGGCTGCAGTTTAGCCCCTGCCACGCCTGCCTGTGCCTGTAAATCTCCCAGGGTTTTGCAAAAGCGCCGTCAGCCCACAGTGGGGGAGCTGCAGGGAAGGCATAGCGCTCGGGTGATTCAGCCGGGGAGCCTCTGTCCCAGCTGAGTCAGGCCTTATTCCAGCATCTTCCCGTCCTGCTGCAGGGGGCTATGTCTACAAATTGCAGGAGCCTCACAAACTGGGTCTCCCCAGCGGTTCTGCCCCTTTGCCCCCTCCCCCCCAGCCCAGCATCCCAGCCAAAGCTGGCTCCAGCCGTGGCTGCTTCCTCTTCGCGGGACTGCTGTGCACAAACAGCTGCATCGTGTCAGCCCGGCGGGCTGCACTGCCCTGATAAATGACCCAGTTCCCGAGAGCGGGGACGGGAACTGCCAATGCACAGCTCCCTAGGCTGAGGGGAGGGCAGCAGACAGCCCAGCCATGCTTCCGGAACCCCACTGTCCCCATCTCATCTGTCTCCCACCAGTATTGTGTCTCCCGGTGTCTTCTCTTGCCACACACACAGCAGCACAGGTGCCACCCAGGGTGTCTAAATCCATAACCCCTGCTTTGCAGAGAGGAGGAATGGCAGCACTGTTGGCACTTTGGAAAGCCATGGCCAATGCCTTGGAAAGAGCCTGCAGAGGCTGAGCGCCTGCAGATGGTGTCCTCATAAAGATGAAGGAGGAGCAGCCTCCAGCCGTCGCCCACGGGCACCTATCAGCAGCCCACGAGCTTGGGCTGGGGACACTAGAAGATGAAATGCTGCCCTACAGGGTGTCCTCTTGCCCCATTTCTGCACCAGCCTGCGCTGGCTGTCCTTTCTCACATCAGGGCAGGGGGATGGGACAGGAAGGCCCTCATTATCCAGGGCTTGCTAATTAGACGGGAATGTTATCTCCAGCCCAGATGTCAGCTCTGACCTCCCTCTAACCTTCTTCTAGAAATCAAAACAGACACAACTCTGTTTGTTTTAAAATAAGAAAAATAAGCTTTTGGGGTGAAGCAGGAAAACCTGGCCTTGGGGGTACGTCTGGGGAGGGAGGAGGGCACACAACCAGATGAGCCTGGTGAGGTTCTCCAGGCTGCCAAGCTGGCCACCCTGCCCTGGGCAGAGAACAAGGTCCCATGGCTCGTGGTGGCTGTGCACGTATTGTGGGCCCTCTAACCTATATCCAGCAGGGGTGTTGGTGCAGACACAGCTTCTTGTCCCAACACAACCCAGGGCATCCCCTGGGTCCTGTAGATCCAGATGTAGAGCTGATAGGGAGTATCAGCTGAGTTTGTATTTCACCTCTCTGCCTTGCTTTTGGGATTTACAAAAGGGTCTCAAAATGTTGATCCCTGGAACAAGTTCTGCCTTTCAAACCTAAACTGAATATCTTTTCCTCATGCCAACTAAGCAGTTCTCAAATTGTTTCAGAATAAAAAGAGCTGGGCAACATGAACAGCTGGTGATTCTTGCCCTTGACTTGTAGTAAAACCTTGTTTTATTGCTTTTCTGTAATAATTTTCTATAGCTGGGGAACAAACTTCGCCTGACTCTGATCTGGGTCAGACCTTTGAGCACCTCACCCTATGTTAACCCAGATTTACATTTCCATTCCACACGGCAAACTACACTGCTTCGCTTCCTCTTCCTTGTAAGACTACAGCTCCAGCCTGGAGCTTAACACCAAGGAGGTCTTTACCCAACATCCCTTTTCCTTCTGTGTCAGGCATCCAAGCCCCCTGTGCTGCAGCACCAATGCTCCTTATGACAGAGGCTTGATGTAGTTCTTGCAGTAAAATGAGGAGTGGATGTGGCCAGCTGAGAACCCGTACCCTGGGGCTTTCTTCTTCTGCTACCTCTCTGTAGCTTGGAGCAGTCACTGGTCCAGCCGTGGCTCTACCCTGCCCAGTCCACCAACACCACAGGAACAAGACTTATGAAGACACCAGAGGGATTGTTCATGAAGTCACAATCTAAACATTTCAAAAGGCACTGCTGATTCACAGTTACACAACATTTTGCCTACCATATCCCCAAGACAGCAAGCAGGTAAAAGTTTTGAGGTGTCCCTTTTCACTTGCCTCCTTTGAAAACACCTGTTGGCTCCCTGAGTAATGGGTGCTCTTTTTTATGCTCTGAAGGCTGCGCTTCATGCTCGTGACATCACAGCAGTGATGCGTTGCCCTCCAGCAACATCACCAGAGCAGAAAATGATTTCTGTTGTCTTCAGACCTGACTACTGCCTGGTGCACTCTGCCTCCCTGAGCTTCAGGGTTACTGAAGCAGAGTAATAGCTGAGAAGTGAGTAATCAAGAAGCTACCTGACCAGATTTAAACTTGACTGTAAACATCTTCTCCAACAATAATGGGAAGGAGGATCTGTGCCTGCTAAAGTGCAGAGCTGCTGCAGGAGGACCGTGCTCAGACGTCCCTGGGACTCAGTGTGGATGGCATTCACACAGCACACCTGCAGTAAAGCCCTGCTTACAAAACTCGCCACAGCTCCAGGGCCTTGAGTGAATTTACACCCATTTTTATGACCTAAACTTCTGAGTCACTATTTACCCGAGAGGCAGATGCACAGCTGCCCTGTGATGCTGTGTACACACATGCAAAAATGCTGGTGCTGTGCATGCACACCCCAACACACACACACACTCGCCAAGGCTCGAGCTTCTACAAGCAGGCAGAGACATCTGCTCTTCTTCCTCGGGCTCCTTCAGGATGGTCCTTCACATTTGCAAGAGGGACACTGGCAAAGTGGAGCAACCCCAGGGCAGAAGTATGAAGCTGCCCAAGGGAACTGGACCATGTGACACACAGGCAGGGTCTGAGGGAGCTGAGTTGGTTTGCAAAGAGACAAGAAAGCTCATGAGAGGCTAACCACTGACTTCTACTACCAAATGGGGGTTATGTGGAAAGTGAAGTCAGATTGCCAGACATGCTCAGTGGAAGGACAAGAGGGAAAAGGTGGTGGATTTGCCTTCCTTGGAGATTTTTAAAACCCAGTTGGATATGGCCCTAAGCACTCTGATCTAACTTTAAGGCTGGTCCTGCTCCAAGCAGGTGGTTGACCTGGAGACCTCCACAATTACCTCTTATGCTAAATGACGCTGTGATTTTGGTAATGGTTCATATCTGATAGTAGACATTCTCTAATTCAGATACTAATTGCAAATACTTGCATGTGGGATGCTATAAGAACACTTATGACCAGCCACACAACTGAATTCAATTCATTCACAGTATCCCTGGAAAGGAGGCTTTCTGGCTTCTACTGAACTTCAATTCCCTCACAGTTTCTGAGCAGCTTGTGGGTCTGGCTGTTCATGACCGTGCATTTCCAGCACCTCTGTAGCAGGCATGTAGCATGTAGTCAAATGGACCAAGGAAATGATCAAACTGGAAACATCTGTCTTTCTTTTGATTCAGGGTTGTTTCCAGCTGAATCAGCTGGCTGTCATCCAAGACTGGCAGTGGGAGTGTGAAGATCAGAGGAGGGAGGAGAACAACACTCCTTCAGGGACTGCTCACACTAGGTTGGCTTCACAGAGTCATCAAATCCCAACTCTGACCCTTGAGAGGCTGAGGAGAACATGATGTTCCACCTTTGCAGGTTAATCTAATCCATGTTGCTCATCCCAGGGGGAAGTGTGCACAGCTTCTCTTTCTTGAGAAAGAGAAAGCAGATAAAGGGTGGTCGTGTGGACAGCTTAGGAGAGGGCATCTCCTGAAATCACTCCTGTCTATTGAGTACTCTCACAGCTCCTGCTGCTCTCTTAAAATCGAGATCTTTAGCAACTCAGTAGGTGGTAAGGAAGGTCATTACATGTGGCACTTCTGCAAACTTGGGTGTCTGAGATCTGGTAAGTCCGTGTAGGAGCAACTAGCCCAGGCATTTCTGTAAGTCAGACACAGCCACAACTATGAGAAGTGTATCACAGAGGAAGCTCTTAGTGCCTGTTTCCTCTCATAATACAAAGATAACTACCTCCTGCAGTGCTGTATATGACTGGTTTTGGTAAAGACTGCTGAGGCCTGGCTTTGTCACTGTGTACTTTGCCCTCTGGAAAACCAGCCTTCCACAGCTCACAGGTGGCATGGCTAACCCTTGCCTCCTGCTCCTCTCCAAATCACACCAGTATTCACAGAGGGAGGTGGGTGCTGTAACATTTTTAAATGCTTTTTTTCTTTTTCCCCTCCTGTTAGGAGAAATTGAGTCACACCAGAGTGATGCCTATGGGCTGGTAGAAGGCTAAAAAATAAAGTTACAACCTGAATCTCCACTCACCATACTCTTCTCCCCATTCCAGGCAACATATGCATGTGGCTTAACTTTTCATGTCCTTGGTTTAATGAACTCGTGTCAGGAATTTCATGTGCATAGCAACCTTATCTGATGACAGTGACATTTTTAGCATGTTTATGTTCAGTTTTATTTGCAAAGCGTTTCCAGCATAGTTCAGCTGGGTGGATTGGACAGGGCTGAAATGTGTAAAAACTCAACACACGTACTGGAAGCTCAGCCAGAGTTACTGGGGGGGCTCTGAAGCACATCCATGGGCAAAAGGATCTGCAACTGAGTTTGTGCACCAGATTTTCCAGCTGCAGCCTTTCACACACTCACTGGTGTCCAACAAGCAACGCTGGGGGGGCCATGGGGAGGGTTGTTTGTTTTTTCTTTCTTTCTTTTTTCTTCCGGTTCTCAGTACTGTCACAATCAGATGGGAATATGTTTCCCACGTCAGCTGTGGGGGGACTCTCCAACCCAGTGCTCCCTGATACCCACATTACAAAAGCAGACGTCTCTGCTTCACCACAGCTCCAGCTACTAGGAAGTATGGGGAGAAAGGGAGGGGAGCCCGAGGCGTTTTGTAGTTTGAAATTTGAACAGCTGGATTCAGCAAGGGTTCCCAGGGTTTTTCCCGGCAAGGAGGTCAGCGGCTTGGGCAGGCAGCTAGCCTGGGAGCAAACATCAGGAGTGCCCCTGGAGGCTCCACCTCCGCAGCTCTGCCCCGACTGGAGCGCTCTTGCCCTTATAAGGCTGCGCTTGTCGCAAGGAAAAAGAGCCATAAATAGTTGTATGATTGTTACCTGCTTCGCTCTTCCCAAGGCGGGCTCTTCCTGCCTGCAGCTTCCAGAGCTCCCCTCCCCACTCCAGCTCCAGAAAGGCAGTGTTTCCCATGTCTCTGCCCATGGATGTGCAAGTCCGGGTCATGAGGTCCAATTTCTCCAGGTGTTCTGCCCTGCACGACTCCTTGCCTTGGCCTTTGCAGAAAGCCTCCTGCCTGGGATTGTTCAATTGCTTTACAGAGTGCTGCAGGAGAGGGGCTGTGGTTCACCCATCTGTGTGGTTTTTTTCAGCAGCTCATGAGCCAAAAGTTTCCTTGGTTTGAAGGGTGTCACTTTCATTCTTCACTTTCGGGTGTATGAACAGGGTAAGGTGTTGGAGGAGAATGTAAAACGGTAGATCAGGGTAAAATAAGACACTTGGCAAAGACAGCAAGCAGCCCTATGTTTCTGTTTGCTTCTTTTCCAGAGTGTGAGATCCTTATCTATATGCAGAGGAGATCTTGATGTCTCCTGGAAGGAGCTAATGATGAGTAAGACACTGTGGGCTGAGCAGCAAAGCCTTAGACCAGCAATCAGGAGAACTGGTGTATCTGTCAGACAATTATATGCCTGTTTCCTGATGTGGTTGAGTTTTACCCCTTCCCCCCTTCTCAATTTTTCTCTAAGTAATGAAGCAATTCATTGTCAGTGCATATTTTAAACACTGACTCTCTTGGTTCCTGTCTTAGACCCAGCACACGCTTCCCAAAAGTTTCCTGTGGGCCCCAACTACAGCAGTTTAAACATTTTCCATCGTACGTGCAGTAGCTCTGTGCTGCCATGGGGTCCTCAGTTCCCTGATTGCCTGGTCAGTCAGGGTAGTACCTGTACATACTTCCTGCCTGGGACCTGCTGCAGGCATTGAGGCCACTCTCGGCCTTTCTTCACTTCTGATCGCTCTCTCACACTGAGTTTTCCTGGTCTGTCTGAGCTTGAAGGCTCTTTGGGGAAAGCAGCAGGAGCTGATCTTGGCTTCAGAATCAGTCTGTGCAACTGCAACACAGTGAGAAAGGAAGAGTGGTTTGATGTGCAGCAATACAGGTCGGAATGCCTATATTCTCTAGGCTACCTGCAGTCTCTTCCAGAGAGGAGAGGCAAGTTCCCAATAAGAACTGCTGTGCTTGGGAAGCTGCCACTAAGAATTATGAGTTTTCCCCTAGACAGTCTTTTCCAGGTCTGCTGGCAGCATGGGATACGCAGCCCCCATTGGGAATGTAGCTTGAGCTACTATTTGCCCAGTCCCACATAAATGTTATTCCCCTGCTTTCTGGGCAGCTTCTTGGACACAAAGGCAACTTTGAATATCTAGTGCCTTCTGTGTTGTAAAGGTGTTGGGCAAATAGCACTATCAGAGGCAACAAGAGAAGTGTGACGCTGACCAGAGACTGAATCATAACGTGCTTCTCCCAATATCATGGGTTCACATGCCTTCTCGACCTTTCTCCAGAAATTCAACAGAAAGCAAGATTAGAGAGCAGCAGCGTGCAAGGTTTCATGCTAACACAGGGTGGAAAATGTTTGATGTTAAGACGGCAGTCATCCTTATAATACAGTTTTCCATCATCGGGATTGCCTGTCCTTGAGGCAGAAGGCCAGCCCCGAGCCCCTGGGTTTGCTCCTTCCCTGGGCAGGAGGCGGAGGGAGGAGGAGGAGGGTCCCCGTGCCTGGGTGGCTGGCGCTGCCCTCGGCACAGCTCGGTGCCAAGAGGTGAGGTCACCGCCATCAGGGAGGAGGGCAGGGGCCGCTCCCTTCCCAGCTGTTGTGTCCCGAGTCTGAGCACACGCTGAGCAGCCAGCCAGGACACCGGCAGGCAAGGGGACGTCTGGAGAAACTGCAGCCATTCTCACTTGCCTCTCTTTCCTCCTCCTGCAGGGGTGAGGGTAGCAATCATTTTAGGGCACACAAACCCCGATCACATTCTTTCACATCACCAGGCATTTATACCCAAAGTCCCTTCCAGGGGACCATAATCTAGACTTTCAGTTTTAGAGGGGACTTTACAGTGAACTTAAAAGACCTTGGTCTCCTGTATCCTGAAGAAGCACCAAAAAAATGCATCTTTAAGTGCTTCTAATTATAGTGGTATTTTTCCTCCTGCTTTACTTATTTTCCTGCTTGGGTTTGGTTTGGTTTTTTTTTCTTTTCTTTGCTAATTAGAAGACTAATTTTAGAAATTAGTCTTGTCCACTCTGGAAACCTAATAGAAAATTAGTAAAAATGCAATAGCAGGAAAATGAAAGTAAGCCTGGGGAAAGGTAATTGTTTGTAACTGAGGGTTTTCGTTAACTCCTGTGCCTAATTAACACACTACAAAGGGGAGCCTTTGTTGAAACTTCCACACCCTGCTTTCTCAATTAAGGTACAAGAGAGATCATCATAAAAAGAGCTTAGAGACAGCTGGTATGTCACCTAGCAAAGCTAAGCCTGATCTAGCATTCCTTAAACTAAAAAAAAAAAACCAAAACAAAAAACCTCAAAACCCAACAATATCGAACATATGCATACCCTCTTTCTTTTTCTGCATATGATTGTTTTTCTCCACGTAATGCAAAGCTCTTTCTCATTAATTCCTAGTAGAAACAAAAAACCCTTAAATTATGATCCTCATTGCTGATGTGTTTTTATCCCACAGGAAAAATGGGCTGGGGTGATTATTTTCAGGGTTATGATGGCTGGTAGAAGAAACTTTGCAGGAAAGCTGAATCATCGAGTGAGCATCTTGTTTTCATCTTTTTTTATTTTGCTATCCCACATCTAAGGGGCGGCTTATGAAAATTCAAAAGGCTTTTATACATGTACATTCCTCTATAAAGAGTCAAAGAATTACAGGCCTCTGCAGTGTCTCGCAATTAGCTGCAAACTTACGTACAGGTGTGTGTTTCAAGTTCAGTGTTAGATGCAGCTGTAATCAGGAGAGTGGTAGAGCAGTAAGAGGCTTAAGGATGCTTTAACTCTATGTATAAACAGAAAAGGAGGGAGAGGACGGGATTTACCACAGGTTGAATGACTTGCCCCACTAGGTAGAAGAGAGCAGTGCTACCTTATTTTGGGCTTTAGATCTGTGTCGTGCTTGGGTTTATAACTCAAAGTCCAAGTAATATTCTCTTCCGCAGAAAACCTTTTAACCTCCTTTTCTTTTCATTTTTTTTCTTCCCTGGGACCAGTGCAAGAAAGCAGCAATGTTTGCAGGGCTCCTTACATCTTGGCCCAACACAAGTTGCTGCCTCATGTGAAGGAACTCCAGAAGTCCCTGAGCACCTCTGTCCTGTGAGTTTGATTCCTCTAACACTTTCCTGTCTCTTGGTAGCTGAGAAGTTGGAGAGCAGGTGGTAGCCTGGGCAGCTCAGAAGCCTGCTTCTCCTCAGTGAGTTATTGATTTTTGACCAGAATTGGTGTGTTATAAAAACATACAAGATGCTCAGTGAGTTGCTTTCTTTGTTCCAGAGTAATCCCAGGAAACGATGATCTGATAAATGGGAGAGAAGGGTGACTGTGTTATATGGAGCTCATCTTCACCTCATCTGAAAGGAGGCTTCCCACAGTGATGTCACCTCACATATCTGTGTTGGCAATTTCTCACATCCTACAAAACTAATGCCTCAGGAAGTCCTGGTGAATTTTCTGCTTTCTGTGTCAACACTGTCAGTTCACTCCTCTGGTCCATTCCCCCAACCCAAACACGGGGCTGAGAATAAGGGTAACGCACAGATCTTTGTGCCCAGCTTCCTGCACTGCTCCATGTGTTTCCAAAGGCAGAGCAGGCTGGCAAAGCCATACAGAACACTCCATGCTGACAGTAGGAAGCTGGAGGAACTGGGAGAATTGAGGAGGCTCTCAAGGGAGCAGGAAAAAAGTCCCAAATGTGGGAGGGAATCTTGGCAGAAATGAAAGGGGGGTTGTTGAACAAAGCATGCACTGGCTCCAGATGCACAGAGCTTGCAATATGTTATGCTGAGAATCTGTGGGTGTGTTTATAAGACCTGCCACTGGCTTGCAAGCACAAAGGATGTAGCCTCTTTTTATCAGAAAAATGTGGGCTTCAGCCTTGCAGAAGAGGGAGAACGAATGCTTCAGTAACTTCACATTGGGTCTTCTTTCTGGTTGTAGCCTGACAGAATGATCCCAAAGTTTGGTTTTGACTGGACCGACTTTGGTTTCTGGCATACAAAAGCGGTGTCTTTAACTGGGGCAGGCTATAAACGAGTTAGTTCCCCTGCAGTTCCCACAACAAAGCTGCAGTGGGAATCTGGATGACTTTCTACAGCACTGGAAAAATCCCTTGCTCTTTACATCTCTTGGGCATACTAGAGAATTTCAAGCTAGTTTCACTTTGTCCTCAGCCAGCTTCCTGAAATGAGAACCGCAGGGCCACTTCATTTAAGCAAATATTTGGCCTTGATTACTGTAGCAGGCTGAGCCCAAAAACAAACAGCGGACATGGAGTAAACTGAGAGGCACCATTCGTGGAGAAGGATCTCACACAGTAACCTCAGGAAAGGCAGCAAGCTGAAAGTAGGGGTGCTTTGATGGGTTTTTGTAAGGAGGGTGTTTAAAAAAAGGAGAGACTAAATTCACATTGGTAGAGGAAGACGGAAGTGAACTTTCAGCTAGATGCCTTTTGTTTAAAGGTCCATTAAAGGTGACTGATGCTGAAAAGCAATTAAAACAATGAATAAATTTTGTGAAGTAGTTAAATGCTATCACTCTTACGTGTTCTCTGAACTAAGTCCTCTTTTTGTTATAGCACAGTCACTCTGCTACTGAATGCTTGGTTCTGTGAAAACATGGCCCAGCCTGAGACTTATGGAAGGAAAATAGAAGCAAAGGTGGCAGAAAGCTCTCCACAGCCCTACCTTATCAGAGTGAATTAAACAGTGTTTAGATAGATTTGTCAGTCTCCTTAAAGTGTATTTTCCTTATCAGTACCTCACCCAAGCCTGGCTTGTCATAAGCATGACAGGTGCAGGGTGACAGAGGGGCTGGGGAAGGATGCTATTCTCCTTTCAACTTAGCCTCTGCTAAGAAGAATGCCCCCAAGCCCTTCTGAACTCAGGAATCTGAAGCATTTCTTACCCCCTCTGAGAAAGGGAGAAGGAAAAGGAGGTATTTGACATGTTAATAAAGGCTTCTTAGCAACTGTTGAACCAGGGAGCTGTGAGGCCAGGGCAGACAAGCCTAAAATTTTGTACTTGCTGAATTATCACTGAAGGAGCGAAGGTGTAACAGATGGTGTGAAAATGATTGTTTTCTTCAGGAAAAAAAGAAAAAAAGCTGCTGTGCTTTTTTAAAGGCAGGTAACAGGATGTTTTCTGCTGGCATTTTGGACAAGTCTGGGTAGGCCCAAGGCAGGAAACTCAGATTCCAAATCTGAGTTTTGGGACAAAGATTCTTTTGCTGGATAGCTTTCATTCGTGTTGGCCCTTTCGCATAATGGTGTTGGATGCCAGCTTTTCTGAATTTAAAGCTGGATAGAACATTGTGAGCAGCAAGAGAACAGGGCTAGAGGAAACACAGTTTGGAAGGGAATATAATGAACTAAAAAATGTCTTGCTTAACACTGTGGTTCCATTTAAATGGCAGAGGTATCTCTTGGACATAAAGAGCTCTGGGCCATTATTCTTAGTATGTCAGATCAGGAATGTGGTGTCTGTAACCATGCCAAATGGAGCTGTAATCTCATCTCAGGGACTGGAGGAACTCACAAGCTCCAAGAAGACTTTTCCTTTGCCTCAGACAGAAGTTTTCATCTAGGTGTGTTTCTGAGGACATTTCATGACTTCAGCTGGAGCACAGCTGTTTGATAACCTGCTTCCCCAACAGGGCCCTTTCTACAGGATGGTGTCACTTGCATTTTATTGAAAGAAGGGACTCTGGCATGTGATAGATATACTTACTGCAGTACAGTGGTTGAGAAGGGTGCCTCTGAACGTTATCCCAAATTACCAGAGCTGCTGTATGTAAATGGTTTGTTTTTCAGCAGCAGATCTTGTCATTAATGTATTGAGAAAGTAAAAACATGTTCCTCTTTTACTAAAGTTGAAGCAAGAACTACAATGAGAGAACAGGAGTTCAGCAGGTTGTTCACATGGAACTGTGTGGGTGGAGGGTTGGGGAGAGGTGAAAAATACAATAACTGTTTTAAATTCTAGAGTATGCCAGGTACAGCTCCTCCCTTCCTCCCCAGTCCTGGGGTGCACATATATTTCCTTCTTAAATTTTCTCCATCAGCAAAGTCAATTTAAAAGACTCCCATCACAGTGCCTCAGTTTAATCCCTTCAGTTATGCTGATGCGTCTCTCTGAGGGCCTATAAACTAGATCAGTGAACTGATGTTTTTTTCTTGACCTTCTTTTTTTAGCTGTTCTTCAGTGATCCAGTGTACAATATGACATTTTAAACATCTTCACCATTACTGCTGGAGCAGTTGTAAGCTATGTCACAGCACTAAAACCAAATGCCTAGTGGGAGAATAGACAACACCTTAAACCAGTTTTGCTGATGAAGAGGGCATGATGGAATCGCACCTTGACAAATGAAAGTGAGCCAATTAAGCCTTACCTTTTCCACAGCCATGCCAGAAGCTGTGTAGTTCTGCTAAGAGTAACATAATTCTGTAAGGAAAGGACTACTCTCCTCCTAACATCTGCTCCTGGCTGCTTCTGAGACAGGTTACCCGGGACACATTTCACTTACTGGTTCTCTGACACACACACACCCCTCCCACCCCTCAGGGGAAACATCACTTGCTTTCACTCCTTCCATATCTCTTAAGATGGCTTTCCACCTTTCACACTCTCACAGTTTGGATGTGGCATTTGGTTTGGGAGCAGAACAATAAAGAATCGGTATAAAGGGAAAAGGAAGTTATGTGCTAATACATGGTGCTTAAATTGCAGACAAATTTCAGGTTGCTCAGAGGCACAAAGTCCACAGACATACGTGACATTCTTCTACAGACCTGCCTCCAAAGAGCCACTTCCTTTTGCTAAAATACCTGAAAACGCTTCAAGGTCTCATCTGCATTTATAGCTGCTGCTTTGTATGGGTGTATATATTAAAGCCACTTCAGAGCTGCTTCTCTAAAGAAATTCTAATTATGAATCTGCACTGAAACAACTAAGGTTTCAAGTTTTGCAAAAGCAGACCTCAGGCTTCTTAGCAACACCAGATTGTGACATTCACCAGATCTGTACATGTGCGGTTTCTGTCCAAAGCCACTGAGTTTAGCAATGGGACTCCTCCGATGGAGTAAACACCTTTTTGTCTCTGTCACTCTTTTTGTTTCAGCCTCTCCAGCTTGTCAGTAAGAAACGAGTTTTGGAAGAGATTTTTTTCTTCTCCCCAAAGCATTGAAAATTATTCACCAAAATTAATTTAGCCACTTTTATCTGTTTGTCAGATACAGAAATCAAATGTCCCTGCATTTATTGCTGATCAAAGAAGTGCAGGATTCTCCCAGGCTTGCTCTTTGCCAACAAATTTAAGCAGAGTTTGTTTGCAACAAACTTAAGACCAAACTGGTCTTGGATTAGACCAGTGTAGGGGAAAACACTGTAGTTCAGCAAAGTGGCCCTTTGTCTGATATGTAAAGGCTAGCAGATTGAAGAAGTATCTCTGAATGCTCACTGCTTTGTAGATCTGGAAATACTACAGTGCCATTAATTTGTTCCTATCAAACTAGTAAATCTGTCTGCTGTTGAGATGTTTTCCAGAATTCAGTGACCATTACAGGTTCGTTCTTCCAAATGATGCTGGCTTGCAAACACTGATGGAAAATGTGAGTGAAGTTGATCAGAAAGATCCACATAAACATCCTGTGAATTTGTAGAAAGTAACAGATGTATAATATCAGTCTGATAGCTCTTTTAGTCATACTTGTTTTTCTCTGAGGTGTGTCCCATTTCCTGGGTAACTTCCTGCCAACAAAAACCTGTTGCACTTATTTTCAAGGTAATCAAGTTACAGAAAACAGACATTTAAAATTTGACTTGCCTGAAGTATGGCATATCTACAAATCTGACCATGAAGGAAACACACAGTTTTCTGTAGAGTGGGAAACACTTTTTTTGAAGGGGAAGGACAGTGTAAACGTGCACCAATCTTTGTTCTGAACTCAGTTTTGATGTTTTACTGCTGAAGCCATCAAGAAAGTTTTGATAACAATTAAATAGGAGTGGAACCAAGTTCTTAGATTTATATTAAAAAAGAAAAAAAAGAAAAAAAATGAAAAAAAGGAAAAAAGGAAAAAAGTAATGGTTCTTAAGAAGGCAGTCCAGTCTGACCTTAGCCTTAAATCTGAGCATCAGGAAGAGCACAGAACATACGCAAGTGTAAGAGTCAAAGAAGAATAAAAAAAATGAATTTAAATTACCAATATGATATGCTCTTTGAAAATGACTTTGTGACAGTCTTTTTATGTCTGCATTTCATGCTTCCAGTCATTATCATTTGTTCCCAACATAACTACTGCTGTCAGTTCATGTTGCCTTTTGTACTTGCTTTCCTAGCTAAGATCTGCTACTTTTCCTCCTTTAAAAGCATTCTTTAGACTTGATACTGACTGCTTTCCTTTGCTTACCTTTCCTTTCTCAGCCACTTGGCTGATGATACAGCTTCTCATGTTCTTAAGAAGCTTTTGATATATTTGGTTTCCTCCACTATTTTCATTCTGCTTCATTTTTATGGGAGAACTTAAAACCCTGTTGTTCAGCCAGTAAATATCCGTTCCATATGTTGGTCACTTTTTTTCATGGCTCAATATGAGCCACTGGATTGTTTGACCATAGAATCATGGAATGGTTTGGGTTGGAAGGGACATTAAAGATCAGGCAGTTTCAACTCCCCTGACATGGGCAGGGACACCTTCCACTAGACCAGGTTACTCAGAACTCCATCTACTCTGTCCTTGAACACTTCCAGGGATGGGGCACCCACAACTTCTCTGGGATAGGGCATCTAGAACTTCTCCAGGCAACCTCTGCCAGTGCGTCATCACCCTCACCGTAAATCCAAAGGTATCTGGTTATGTAGGTAACTGTCACAATTCCAGCTTCCTTTCATTTTCTGCCTTGAAGTACTAGTGAAGACCTACCCTGTATATTCCCGTCTCACTGCCAAACTACATTCTCGTTTATATTTTGCATCTGTATCTACATTTCTCACCTCTGCCTCTATCAGTGACACCTCTGTGTCCCCGATACTCAGCTGTACAACCTTTCAGTGATTTCTCCCACTGCCTTCTGTGTCTCAAGATAAAAATGTCTAGGATTGTTTCCAAACTGCTGCAGTGAACATTTCTAAGCCTTAAGTGTTTCACTCAGACAAGAAATGCTTACTTTAGATACTTCTCCACTAACTTCCCTCTTTATCCAAGCCTCTTCAACTTCATTTGCCTCTTCTGCTTGTAGCTTTGATACTGCCACTAGTAAACTTTGCCTTGCATTTCTCTGTCACTGGCACCTACATCTGCAAATGTACTCTCCTTGTACAAAGCAGGAAGTCACAAAGCAGCCTTATATTTCTATATGCTCATAAAGTGTGCAGTAAACCTTATCTCCTTTTCTGAATTTCACATATGGATTTAGATACACTGTACTCTTTTCAGAAGGACTTTGGTCTTGCATCCTGGCTATTGCTTCCTCCTTTAGCTCATCCTGAAGTTCCAGTAAATATGAGGAGGCAGAATTACACCACCTTTGTCTTTTGATACCTCAGTGTTTCAGCAGGCCTTTAAAAATACATTTCGGGCCTCCGTGAGCACATGCACTGGCTGTTCAAACACCTCAGCAGCATCAGGGGCTGCTTACACCATGCTTCTGCCTGCCTCAGTTTTGTCCCTTAGAGTCCAGTGAAAGGAAACAAAGCTGAGTGAAGGGTCTGGAGCAGTCTTATGAGAAGCCAAGGAGTCTGCGGTTGTTGAGCCTGGAGAAAAGGAGGCTCAGGGGAGACTTTATCACTCTCTACAGCTGCTTGAAAGGAGGTTTTAGCCAGGTGGGGGTTGGTCTCTTCTCCCAGGCAACCAGTGACAGGGTGAGAGATCATGGCCTCAAGCTGAGCCAGGTTGGACATTAGAAGGAATTTCCTCAAAGAAAGTGATTAAGCACTCGAATGGGCTGCCCAGGGAGGTGGTGGAGTCACCGTCCCTGGAGATGTTTAAGGGAAGACTGGATGTGGCATTCAGTGCCATGGTTGACAAGGTGGTGTTCGGTCATAGGTTGGACTCGATGATCTCAGGGACCTTTTCCAACCTAATTGATTCTGCGAAACCTAATTCTGACTGGCATCTTCCTGTCGCAGGTATTTTGCACTACTGAGTGCAAGGCTGAGTAGGAACATCTTGACCGGGACACCCCCCACCCCCATCCCAATCCCAATCCCAATCCCAATCTCCGAGGACTTCTGGCACAGGCTCCAGCGGCGGGGGCCGCAGGAGGTCGCCGCGCTGACCGCCATTCCCTGCTCCCGGCCCCGGCCCACCCGCTGCCCTCGGGAGCACCAAAGGCCGGCGCGGGCCGCCGGTACCCGCCCGGCGCGGGGCATTGTGGGGCTGGCGCGGCGTGGGGCGTTGTGGGGGCGGCTCGGCAGGGCTCGACCCGGGCGGAGCGGAGCGGGGGAGACCGGCCCGACCCCGCGACCAGTGGGGTGAGGGCGGAGCGGATCCTTGGGCGCCCCCGAACCCCCTCTGCCACCGCCGCTCCCCGCCCGAGCGGCCGCGGGGCCGGGCTGGGCTAAGCTGGGCGGGGCCGGGCGGGGCGCACGGGCGATGCTAACGGCTCAACGGCTTCCTGAGCCTCCGCACACCTCGGCCACTCTGATTGGTCAAGGTGGCCGTCAATCTCCGGGGACGGCAGCGCCATTGGCGGGCGGCCGCGCGGGGGG